>NW_019028669.1:0-10955 GCF_000150535.2 Carica papaya | reverse complement strand
TCTATTTTAATATTAAATCCGAAGGTACTTCGATATCTATGCTGAATTTCGGAGTAACAAAAAGTTTGTTGGCTCATGTTGCACGATAGCCGATAAAAGAAATATTCACCGCACCATGACCATCGTCCGTCATAAGTTCAGGTAAAAGTAATAGTAGTTTATACTCTAAATTTCTATATTTAAGCTAATATAGTTGATTTAGATGCATTGTTTGTTATATGATTGTAATATTTATTGATTTTTAGGAATATTATTGATGGATTATGTGATGAATGGGCGACAGATGAAATGGTTGATGGTTTGTGATGAAGGTGTCGACTGACATTAATTTGAGATGCAAATAGGGTTTTCAGAGGTTGGAGAAAATGGAAAGAAGTTTTGATGTGGGTTGGGTTGTTGTACCCATGAGGCCCAGGCTTTAGTTTCCCTCAACCAGAGCCATGAGG
This sequence comes from Carica papaya, assembly GCF_000150535.2. The sequence goes on along the minus strand of NW_019028669.1, from coordinate 10,509 downwards.
ATTTCTAGGTTGGGCTTAGTTAATTAATTAAGGGAGGGAAATGAAACAAAATTGTAAACAAAAAAATAATAATAAGTACAAAATCTAGAAAAGAGGTTGGGTAGAATAAACCCATAAATGAAATGGGCTTATTGAGGGGTTCAAAATTTTAGTAGATTAGGTCTAATGAATAAAAAATCAAGTAAAATAATAAAGAGGAGAAGGAAGATTCAGGTATAATGGGTTAAGTTAGAAGGAAGATTCAGGTATAATGGGTTAAGTTCGTAGCTTAAAGGGGATGCAGAAGTGAATTGGGCTAAAATAAAATAAAATAATAAAGAGGAAAAGGAAGGTTCAGGTAGGATGGTTTGAGCACGTAAGCTTAAATCAGATGCAGTAGTGGAATAGACTAAATTTGAAAGAAAAAAGAAAACTAATAAACAATAAAGGCATATTAGAGAAATTGAAAAATTGTCCAGATGGGTTAATAAATTTGTTTGGGTCAGAATTTATCAGGATAAAAGAATATTGTATATGGGACACTCGTTCAAAGGTCAACTAATAGCTTATTTTACATACTAGGTGATGAATAGTAATAAGCTGGATGAAAAAAAAAACACTTATGATGGACTAAAGGTCTTGAGAAGAAAATATATTTTATATATAGATATGTGCAATCAATGTGGTTATGACGTTATGGTATTGAGATTGAGAAATAATGATTATTATTTGAATGAAATGAGGTATATAAGAAATGAAAACATGTGGTTAGTAAGATAGATGTAATTGTAGTAGAGTGTAGAAGTCAGATGGTTGTGAAGGGCGTGGTAAGTTCAGGTAAAAGTAATGGTTTGAATTTGTATATTATCTCCAATATTTGGATTGGAATCTAAAATTATTCTTATTGACCAAGTAGTGGTTCATTCCTTTTTATTAATTCCATAATAGAAAGATCAGAACTAAGTCGAAAAACCGTCAAGATAGGAAGATATTGTTTAAAAGGTATAAAGGATAGAGAGACACTTGTTTGTACGAATTTGATCTTTTAAACTTTAAGTGTTATCTAACTATTTAGATTTAAAGTATTTTAGGAAAAGTTTTAAATATTTTGTAGTATGTTATAGTTAAAGCATGTTAAAATTAACTGTGAGAATGATAATCCTTATAAAAATGTATGAATGTAAATACTTACTTCGATGTATATAAATGAAAGGTCACAATCATATTTATCTATAAAAATTCGGGTAGTTACATTAAGAGTCAATTGTTTGAGTCTAAAAGTTATTAGGCCAATAATCCTTGGACTTAAGGTGTTAGATAATTAAAATATTAATCTATTAAACTTTAATTTTCTATTCTTGGTAGCATAGTTTATTGACTCAAAAGCTTGAGAAAAATGTTCTTGAAACTCTTATTAGAGTTTTATAATTGTGTGTGCCATATTATAGATATTTTACTTTAATTCATCATTTCAAGAGAAAATGAAACTGACATTTTATGTGAGTGAAGAACTTGCAAAGGAGAGAAATAAGTTTTTGCTCAAAAAAATTACCTTAAAATCGCAAGTTTTGAGGGACACAAACTAAGAAAAAAATGCTTTTACCTAGGGTTTTCCCCAAGCAAGGTTCGGCTAGACATAATGTTTATATCCTAGATCTGAAGTTAATTTTGAATTTATGTTTAATGAATGATTAGAAAAAGTATGACTATATTTGTTTGACATGTTTAGGTTTTAACAAAACATAATCAATCTAAACTCAATTGAATTAAAATGAGGATGATTTTTGAAAATAAGCTAAATAAGTCTTAATTAAATAAAAATTTTAAATTTCATTATATCTATCATATGAAAACTGTTAAACTCACACAAAATTTATCCTATAAGTCAATATATTTTTCTTAAATAAAATCAAATATCACTACATAATAATCAATTTAATTAAGTATGAATTTTAAGTTTCCTTCCCTCTTTGATACGAATTATGTTGAGCTTACACACACTCATTCTATAAGTTAATCCTAGTCCCGTATACTTGTTTAATTTTATTTATATTGGTTTTCCTTTTTTTAATCTCTTTCATTTGCCCAAATCCATCTTTTTTTTCCCTTTTATGATTTGGAAGGGGCTATTAGTCAAGGAATTGGAATTCGATATGACTAAATATGTATGTACTAAGAAATTCTCCATGCTTGAGGGTGGCTCTCTATTCAATCCTCAAACTTTGGCCTTTTGAAATCACTTTATTTCATTTTATCATTTACATATTTTAAATTATTGTTTATTTTAATCTCCATCTATATTTTTTTAAGTTTATGAAAAGTGCGAGTTATACTTGATTGTCTAGCACCTAGGATATTTAAATAATGTCATGACAAAGCCTTTTTCCCACATTATGTTCTTACTTTTTTTTATGCATATTTGACATTATTATTATGGTTTACTCTATTATTCTTTTATTTTGTTCTATTACTTCTTTTTTTATGATATAATATCTAAGATTAGTAACTTATCGGATAAAGTATTTAAAGATGACTATTGCAATCATGATATTCCTCTACTTCCCTTTTATTTGCTCTTGAATTTGTTGCACTTTATTAGTTATGAACCTAACTTTATCACATTTTATTTAATCGCACATTTAGAAAAGTATGATTACAAGTCGGATGTATCTCTATTTCACTTGTTTAAACTTTACTCTTATGCATTATAATGTGTACATTTTATCTTATGTAGTTTTTTCCTGCACTTTAAATTATGCTTTCTTTAATTTTATGAACTTAACTTTTGCACACTCTTTAGTTAATTTAATGATTGTTAAATAATCATCAAAGATTATATAGTAAGAACTCAATATACTTAGACCTTAGAATACATATGTATACATAAAAAAAATAAAAATGTCAAAATAGGAGGCTTCACTTTTTGGTATGGTAATTTGAGATGCTCACTACTTTCTCTAATTATAGTTAGTTTCTAGACTTCAGAATAAGAAAAATCAGGTCTATCCTTAGTGAGTTTCTAGTTTTGTAATAAACTTTAATTATTGAACTGTTTATCTTTTTAATTAATGATATCTCAAATTCTCCAAATCGACTTTTAGAATTTTTTCATATCTTTATACTAAATAAGATTAATAAATTTTAATAAATGACATAAACCTATTTTTTACTAATGATGTCAATTGAATTTTTGAATTAGAAAGAACATCATAATTCAAGAAAATAGCACAAACTACAAGTGACTACGAGGATATCGACAAGAAAAGAGACAATTTAAAGATCAAGTATATTTTTCTATACTTACTTATTTAATATGAAAATTATGTTAATTATAGTTGAAGGCCCAATTTTTTTTTTTGTAAAATTCTCTTTAGAAAATGCATCATTCTTAAAAATAATTTTTGATTATCTTTTAAAGTTATAATTTGTTAAAAATAATTGAAATTTTAAAAGAAAATTTATATGTGAAAGAAATTTTAAAGAAAATAAATTTATTTAAGTATTAACAAATGTAATTTTAAGAATTACTTTTTGAATATATAAATATCGTTTTAAATAACTGACGTATCATAAATGGTGATTTATTAGAATATTTCTCAAAATATACAAAGAAAATACTTTAATGTTAGGTGTGATTAAATATATATTTTTCTTATATATAAAATAAATCAATGTTTTTTAAATCAAAATATCTTTATCAACGTTTTAAAAGTGTCCATAAAATGACTTCAACAAATCAAGTCAATAATCACATAATTCTAAATAAAAAAGGCTACTTTCTTAAGATAAGCCGCCTGTCCTGGATATTTCATTTTTAGGATAATATGTTTGCAGCGTGTTGAAGTGTCAACTATTCTTTTCGACTTTTCCAGATAAAAATACTTCCCTTCAATACATTTTAGATCCCTTTGTTAATGCTGCTCTGTCTAATGATAGTCGGAAATAGAAAGTTGGAACATTTCTTTTTAAATTTCACTGGTGAAAAACCCTAGCCTCCCTGTCTCCTCACTCCTGCTCCGTCTCTTTCCACCGAGAGCCAAAAACCGGAAGGAGTCCTTCCATTTTGGTCATCGTGGGAAGAACCAGCAATCACAGGTTGGAGAATTTTCTCTCCTCTGATATAATCGAAATCTTCATTTATATATTTTATGTGGTCAAAAGAGCGACTTTTAAACTGATTCTAAAGAAATGGGTACTAAACCATAACTGGAATCAATTTTAATAGCTGAAGTAGTTAAACACAGTTGTGAATCAAACAGCTTAAATATCTGGATTCCGATCGATGAATTGCAGTCCAAGAATCCTATTTCTTTGTGTTTTCTTCCCTCGATTCTGTTATTTCTCTATTTCTCTTCTGTTTCTTCATTTACCGAGATCAATATGTGGTTCTTGATTGTAAATCGCAGTGTAATTTGAAACTGAGAGGCGAGAATTAAGCTTTCGATGGACCGTGGATCCGATGTTGGGGTTTCATGCGCTCAATGCGGCAAACCTGCCCTTCTTCAGTATGTAGTCACTAATTTCTACTAGGTTATCGTTCACATATATATATATATGTGTGTAATAGAATGAGATAGTAATCTGAATTTGATAATTATCGTATGAATTTAAGAATGAAATTGGATATGAAGAATCCTATCATTTGTTTGATTCTTATACTTCATAGAACAAATAAATCATTCTGCAGTTACTACTTATGTTTGCAGGTGCCCCAAATGCCTTGAATTAAAGCTTCCCCGTGAAGTTGCTTCTTTCTGGTTTGTAACAACATCCTACCATCGCCAACCACCGTTTGTTTTTGTCTATTCATCATTTTTAGTGCAAGGCCAATTATCGTTACCATTAATATGAAATGCAACTTTGCTCTCAAAAGAAAAAGAAAACAAGAAAAGAAAAAGAAAGAAAAAGAAAAAGGAAACCAATTAGTTGGGACAAAGGCACCTTTACTGAGAGAATTTTAGAAAAAATGGTTCAAGGAGTCTATGTTTCTTTTCTGGTAGTCAATTTATAAAAATATCTGATTTAGGTTTGTAATGATTACATAAATTAATATCTGTAAAGTGATTTATTATTTTCCACACTTGGTACTGGAAGATGGAAACTAAACTTTGGGAAAGAAATCAGCAATAATTCCCCGTATCAAGAGAATGATGTCTTAGAGTTAAGTAGCTTGACTGCAGTATAAATATTTTGATTCTTTACAAAATGCGAAAGCTAACTAATTCCGTTGTCCTGTCAGTCCATATTTGGTTTACTTGCTGGAAACCTTTTGCTTTGCTTCTAGATTGGTCACAACTCTGCATCAATGTAACAATGTCTCTGTTAGTTGATATGCTTTGTATCCCAAGTTTCGTTTGATTATCTAGATAATCATGTTTAAGTAGTCTGACTCTTTGGCCCATCATTGTGCTACTATTATGTTCCCAAGAATGACCATGATATGGATGAAAGGGAAAGAACTGAATTTGTTGACAATGAATCTTATGCAGGAAATATGAGATTTGATTTTCTTTCTGTTGTGAGATATAATGTGGAACCTCCCAAAGTGAAGAATACTTGTGTTATCAAACTTACTTTCTCTATATTCTTGTCATTGATCTTTTTGGCAGCACTCAGGATTGTTTCAAGGCTTCTTGGAGTAGCCACAAATCAGTTCATTTGAAGGCAAAGCAGTTTGCACTTGGGACAGGTCCTCTGGCTGAACAGAATTCAGACTCAGTTACTGAAGGGTGGCTATATTGCTTGAGGAAAGGACAGTCCCGAACTCCAAAATTTCCCCATTTTGATTGGACAGGGTATTTCTCAAGGATTTATTTGGATTTGGATTCCTTAAGTCTTTGCATTACAGTAAATTGGAATCAGACAGTAATCGATTTGTTTTATCTACTATATATACCCATCATGCTTATGTGTTATCAGCTATGGCAATGTGCCATTTGATTAAGTATATCCAAGGAAGAAGAAGAATTAATTATTCTTAGGTTATTTGTTGTATGACTGATGTCATTTATTTGTTAATTCTAGTATGTTGTTCCCATTTGTAGGCTGTTTTAATGTGTAATCCTTTATCCTGATAGATGTAATAACATTTGTGGTCGGCAGTTAACATTTGGATTGTAAGTCAGTTGGATTGGCAGTCTGGTCTTAACGAAACTCATACTGTACCAAACTGTTGCTATAAGTATGTTGCGGATTGTGGAATGAATATGTAGAAATTTAGTGAGAAAGTATTCAGTACATTTTCACTCAAAAAATCATTAGGTTCTCTCCCTAACTTGAACCTATACTATCTTAAAAGTAGAGAACAAAGAAGATATAGAAAACAGTCATCTGTAGTTAGAATTCTAATATTACTAGACCAATAACTAGATCCTGAAGTGGGGAACATATCATTTTGGTCTTAGAGCCAATAGTTACGGGCGATCTTTGTTTGAATCCTTTCTCAAAACTTATACTGAAGGCCAACGAGGTAAAGACAAACATCTGTTTTTGACTATGGATCTGGAGCCTAATGGTTGGAACATCTATGTCTCCAGAAACCTTAGTGATTGAGAGGTAGCTAAGTTTGTGGAGATGATGACTCTTCTTTCCAAGTGCCTAGTTGAGACCTTTGTGAATGACTATTACTCATAGCCTCTCTCTAAAGATGGGAACTTCACTTTGAAATCATTGTATAATTATTTGTAGTCTCAGAGTGTTCTAGCATTTAGATTCCGTGGGAATGAATTTGGAAAAATAAAGTTCCCTCCATATTGCTTTTTCCATTTGGGAGTTGCTTGGGGAATGATCTTCGCCTTTGGTGACTTGAGGAAGAGGGTAAGGTTCTTTGTCTGTGGAAGCCCTATGTGTCTATAAGACAGTGAATCCCCTTATTATCTCCTTGGTGCTCTAAGTCTAGAAGATAGTGGGATACGAAATCTATATTTCACTCCACGTGATCACGGGTGTGGAATCCTTCCCAACAATGCAAGATAGTGTTGATTGACCCAGGTAGCACATACAGGTTTTTGGATTCATCTTTGGTGCATGAGATGACTCCCCTTCTTGAAGAGGGAAATTAGATGAGGGTGATTGTCATTGATAGTGAACATGTCCAATGTGATTGAATTTACCACAATGTCATCAAAGCTTTGGGTAACTCAGCCTTTTCCATGAATTTATAGTTTATTTCCTTAATCAGGTTCTCATGTTGTGTTAGTGATAATCTGCGGAGGACATTAGGGCCATCTAAATGGACTCATGAATATGTGATTTATCCGACCTACTAGATTACTGCAGCCTCTTCGCATCCCGCATCAAATTTTGTCAGATATCTCTTTGGACTTTGTCAAAGGCCTTCGTCCATTCCCTGGTCAAGAACATCTTGTTGGTTGTTGCTTAGTTTCCAAAGTATTTGCACTTTCTGCCATTATCCCATCCTTATATTGCAATATTTGCTTATATCTTCAAGTTACATGGTTTACCAGAATCAGTTTTCAAGATAAAGATATGCCACTTTCACCAGTGCATTTTGGAATAATTGTTTAGACTATCTGGTACCTACTTATCCTTAAGTTTTACCAATCATCCTCAATTGGACGGCTTAACTGATGTGATAAATCATACTATGGAGATGTTTCTTTGGTTTTTCCAGGTGATAGGCCTAAAGATTGGAGAGATTTGCTTTTATGACTATATTATTATCAATATATAGGATTTCACTCTTTTCTGAAGGTGACACAATTTAAAGTTAAGTGTTTTTGTTATTTCTTCCTTACCCAGCCTGAAACATAAAATTCATAGTCATTGAATTGAAGATATATGTGAATTTGATTTAATTATGTATCTGAAGTTTGTAAATTATAATTAATTTCTAAATATCAATTAATTAAGATTTAGGAATTGAATGAGATAGAATATTAGGATTTAAGACAAGATTTGTGTATTTGCTATATGATACTAATTTTGCACAGTTCTCTATCATCTTTGATGCATCTATTTTTATGTACCACTTCCTTGTGTAAGCTCATGATACACCAAGTTATATGCAATTACTTATGTCGAATTGGGGAAAGTAGCTAGTTAGATACAAGTTTGATTGGAGGTTCAGAATGCATCCTCTTTCTCTGTTGGAGTTAATTTCTTCTTATCTTCAAGGTTTTGCTGGATGGTTCACGAACTATGAATTATTTCTCATGATTTTACCCTATTGTTATGGGGTTCATTTTCCAATCTTGTTTTGTAGGACACTGAGGCCATATCCCATTTCTATCAAGCGCACTGTACCTGCACACATAGATCAACCTGATTGGGCAGTTGATGTAAGTCTCTTGAATTAGGTCTATCCAAATATTAAGATGGATTTTCTTTAATGTTTACTTGACAGTTCTTTCCTGGAACATGATCATTCATTGTTGACAAATGATCTCTTTTCCAATTTGGTCACAGTTTTATGCAATGTGAATTTGATACTCATATTAGGAAAAAGATATGCTCGGTTCATTAATTTCTTATGGTCACTAATTTTTTATTCCATATAATGTTTCCTCTTTCTCTTTTAACTTGCAGGGAGTCCCAAAAATTGAGCCTAACAGCGAGCTGCAGCATGTTGTTGAGGTCAGTTTGTGCATATGAATGTCTTTTTTTGGGGGTAAACAATGGCATTTAACAAATTCAGAATTTTCTTCTCTTGCTAATTGATTCAGTTTCTATTTCCTTCTCTTTTCCTTTTGCTTTCACATCACTGAATTGATATATTTGCTTTGAAGATAAAAACTCCAGATCAAATTGAGAGAATGCGAGAAACTTGTCGAGTAAGTTCATTTTGTTATTTTTATTGTCAAATATTTCCCCTATGCATAGAGAACCAAATTTATTTCCCTCATTTAGATACTGATATTGTATAAAACTTTCGTGTGGTCTGCGTTGTGTATTCCAATTGCCTGTCCATGTTTATGTATACAAATCATTGCTGGTTAGAACCTATTTATGACTTAAAGGAAGATATTTGTATGGGAAGCACACTTTATAACATATTGTGAGCAGTCCTACTTTTTTACATGATTATGCGATTATTCATCTCTGAAATTGTTCTAGAGCTTGGGTTATATTGTTCAAGCAGAAATACCCTGTGATTTTAACTATACAATCCAGATTAAAATTATAGGCTTTACACGGGAAAGTACTTGTCGATATAGTTTGACTACTGTGGCTGTACTATATATGGGATGTTTATTTTGCTTAACGACAAAGATAGCAGGAAGATAACATTCTCCAACAGAGACAATTTTGAAATCTCTGAAAGATATCTTCACCCTCTTTCTGATTGTTTGCGCTACTCTATGCTTGTTGATGCCAATACTTGTAGGAACTTGGTGGACTAATTGGGTAACCCATTGTTTCTATGTCAAAATTATGAGCTTTAGAGAAGAAGAAACTGACATAAGTTAATGCTTTGTCAATACACACTCTTTTCTATTAACTCCTTAATGATGTAGGGTAAAATTTGTGTGAGTTTTGTGTCACTAGGATAGGAAATTTTGAAAATCATACAATAATATTGCATCTGCACAAGCACAGCCAGGAATTCAGGATTTGTGCTGATTAATTTAGGAGATGTTGGAGAGACTAGAATTATTGGATTTACCTCTAATTGGAGGTAAATGGACTCGGTCGAATAAGAGGACAAACTTGTCCTGCTCCATGATTGATAGACTTCTTGTATCAGTGTCATGTCAGTTCTAGGTTATGGGCTTGTATCAGAAACTATTACAACACACCATCCCTGACCATTTCTCTGTTTGTCTTGACTCTAATGGGTGAAATGGGGGCCTTATCCCTTCAAATTGAAGACAAATGGCTAAAAGTCACGAGTTTTCAAGATGAAATTAAAGATTCATGGGATATTATGATGGTGGAAGGAAATGCAAGCTATAGGTGGCTAGGAAATTGTGGTTGATAAAGACCAAAATCAAGAAGTGGTCGAAAGAGGAGAAGGGGGGATAGTCTGTAGTCATTCATTCCTTATTCCATTCCAGGGGTTGGGGGTCTTGACAAGAGGGAGGGAGAAGTGGGTCAATTCATTGATGATTCAGCTCATAGGGAGACTATTCGCCTTGAATTGGTCAACAGAATCCAAATGGAAGAGATCTCTTAAGAGGTAGAAGTCAAGAACCAGATGGATGGAGGAGGGAGACAGGACTACTAAGTTCTTTCACTGTATGGCCAATTATTGTAGGAGAGTCAACTATGTAGAGGAGTTGGAGACTGATGGCTCTGTTGTGAAGGGGAACGAACATCTAAGGTACTAAGTTCTTATCCCTAAGGCTAAGGGGGCAACAAGTATCAAAGAATTAAGACTTATTAGCCTCCTGGGATGTACGTGTAAACTCCTTGCTAAAGTACTAGTGAGGAGAATGATAAAAGCTTATGGGAGAAGTGGGTGAATGCTAGCATGCTTTTATTTGGGCAAGCAAATCCTAGATGCGGTTTGAATTGTTAATGAGATTGTTGATGAGCTTAAACACAAGAATTGAAGGGAGGTTTTATATA
>NW_019028668.1:0-10947 GCF_000150535.2 Carica papaya | reverse complement strand
TATTACAATTGCTTACTACACAGTTAATTGACGAGGGAATAAAAGATTACACATCAAGCTTTTCTTCAAGGTTGAAAGTTCGTTTGTTACACGTTTAGGTTTATTAAAATTGAAGAATGATAGCATTATCAGTATAATGATTGAATTACTAGAACACACAGACCAGCTCAACTATATATACCTACACAAGGTACTAGCTCTTTCCACTGACAACTTTCCATTTAAGAACACAAAAGACAATAATCTAACATCTCACCTTCAACATCAACAGCTTATGATGTCATAAAAGGTTCCAATCTCACCTTCAATGTCAACAGCTTATGATGCCCTAAAAGATTCCAATTCCACAATCATATTGTAGCAGCCCCGGAAATTTATAATGGAATGTATATTAAAAATATCAAATGCGGAAGCGAAGTCAAAATTTGAATAACATCCCTTACACCAAAACTAAAAACGTGCTCACAAAATTTAAAGGATCAAACTACCTAAGGGAGAAAACTCGAAAGTAAAAACTACGAATGTGACTAGGGAGTCTTTAGGCGTCCCCTTCGTCGTCCTCCTGCGGAAACCGGCTCGGGAACGATGTCCTCTTGATATGAAATGATTAAATAAGGAATGAGCTACACTAGCCCAGTAAAGACATCACGATATCTCACCGTCACGGAGGTAAAGGTGGGTAAAAAACACAAAAAGACCAATGGAGCATAATTTACAACAAATCCTTTTATTAATAATAAAACCTTTACCATTCACTTACCTCGGTGAAATTCATAAAATAATATACGAAAGCAATAACATCATCATCATCATGAAAACATATATATGAACTGTATAACATAATACCTATCAAACTTTTCGTAATTCAATCGTTACACAGCATATTTTCCTAATTCACCAGCCCACTAGTATCCATGGGGATCCATAGGGGTCCCGCTACCCATTAATCCTTAACACTTGAAATCCATTCCAGGGCCGTCCCCATACCCCGTCCGGTATGGGCGCCAAACCATAGACCTCATTACCCCGTCCGGTATGAGGGTGAAACGGGCCGTCCCAATACCCCGTCCGGTATGGGCGCCAAAACACATAAGATCTCCATACCCCGTCCGGTATGGGATACCACAATCCCGGTAGGGTTCCCTACGGACCCGGTCCGTCCACCATCTCCCAAGATATCTAGTCAGGCTGACCACATTATACAATTACCCATTTACATAATCTTTCATTCTCTTTTCCCTCAGTCAGCATCATCAATCCACATACAAACAAGCAAAACGGTAATTTATGCCAAACAGACAACATAAAGCATTAATATCTCAGTCATTCAATCCATAATCAGTAAAACAGTAAAATATTCACACGAAACTATAAAATGAAAACATCAAACCTCATACTGCATTTAAAACTGTAAAACAGGCCAAATAACAGTTAACCGACAAACACACTAGACTCGGGCTCCATTAGCGACCTTAAGCAATTTCACACATTCGTTAATTCATGAAATACCGTTTTATCATTTATTGAACTTTAATACCGTGATAGGAAATAGGGTGAGGGGTCCTTACACGTTTCGGGGTCCGAACACGGCTTCACAGTGCGCCTACAGGCTGTCCCTAATTTTTCCTGAATTTTTTTCGGGGAACTGAAACGCACTACTGGTACCTGCACGTATTCCAAAAAATCCCAAATTAGGCCCAGGGCCCCTTTCGGCCAATATCGCAACTCCGGCACGGCGGCTCCGCCGTGCTCCGGCGACGGCACTGCCGCTGGTGGCGGCGATTCGCCTCGGGTTGGCTGTTTTCGGCCGTTTTCGGCCGAATTCGGCCACACTCGCATCGGTCCCTGCGAGAAAACAACCCTAGGGCCCTCGGGGGGCCTAGGGTTGTTTTCTCGGGGGGCCAAAAAAATCACGAAAAAAAGGAGCTTACCGGCAGCAGCACTCTCGGGTGCGGCGGCGCTCTCGTGTGCGGCGGCTCTCCGGCGAGGTTCGTGTTTTGGTGATTCGGCTCCAGTCAACCTGTAGAGAAAAGAATGGTGATCACGGTGATATAAAAATTGCATCAAACGGAGGCCAGGAAGGGCCTCATCGGAGGCAAAAACCGAGAAGGGGCGCGGCGGCGCCGCTGGGCTTCGGCCGTGTATTCTGGCCGTTTGGCCAGGATTTTGGCTCCGATTTGGCCACAGGAGGAATCAGCGTGGAAAAACGAGTCGGGGGTACGAAATTTACCTCGATCGGCGGTCAGAAATTTCCCCGGTGCGGCGGCGGGTGGCGGCGGCCGGCTTCTGGTTCGTCTTCTCCAGCGAGCGGCAGGCGGCTAGGGTTTGTGGTCTGGTGTGGGGGTTCTATTTTTAACCCTTTGCCTTTTGATCTCAGCCGTCCATTTTGTTTTAATCTGGGCCGTCTGTTTTTGATTGAATCTGGGCCGTCCGTGCGATTGCATCTGGGCCGTCCGATCGCATGCTTGATCTGAGCCGTCCGATCACGCCTACGCGGATCGCCAACGTGGCCCTTTCCGGAACGACGTGGTCTTGCCACGTGGCAGGTCCCGGTTGGCCGGGACTGCTGACCGGGCCTGCTGACGTGGCTGCCGACGTGGCTTTTTTTTTTTCTTTTTTTTCGGCCTCTTTCCGGGCGCTACATTATAAGCTTTTAGTAAATATTTAACCTCTAAAAGAAATGTTGTAATAATAAATTTTCCTATACGATTTATGTGCAAGCAACATATTTGATTTAATTTTAGACAATGATAACATCTTTTGATTGTTCAACTAAGAAACAATCTCTCATCTCAATATGTGCCTATATGCTTATGTGGATTTGTGGTCATCTTTATTAGGATTATTATATTCAATTGACTTAATACTTTATCTATGACAATCATTTTATCATTTTTGGGCCATTAGATGTTAACTGTCACGCCCCAGAATTTTTTAATTATTATTATTATTATTAATTTTAATTAATTTATTTTATTTTATTTTTATTTAATTGAATTAAAATAAACCTAATAAAATAAAATAAATATAAAATTGGGTAAAAATATTATTTGGATTTAATTGAAATTGATTTTGGGAAAAAAAGGGGAGAAAATTAGGATTCTGGGGGTATTTTTGAAAAGAAAATCGGAAACCGGGGGTCAAAACGTAATTTAAAAAAATTGTGCCCCGTCAGCGCCACGTCAGCAGCCACGTCAGCGGCCCAGTCAGCAGCCCTGGCCAACCAGGACCTGTCGCGTGGCAAGACCACGTCGACCCAGGAACGGGCCACGTGGGCGATCCGCGTGAGCGCGATCGGACGGCCCAGTTGCGTCCCCGCGCGCACGGATGACCCAGATTAAGCGTGCGCACGGACGGCCCAGATGCACTCGCACGGACGATCCAGATTCAATCGCGCACGGACGGCCCAGATTTAATCAAAATGGACGGCTGTGATCAAAAGGCAAAAGGGTATAAATAGAACCCCCACACCTGACCACAAAAATCCTAGCCGCCTGCCCTTGCCAGAGAAGACGAACCAGACGCCGGAGGAGTCGGCCGCCGCCACCCGCCGCCGCACCAGGTAGTTTTTTGACCGCCAATCGAGGTAAATTTCATACCCCGTCTCGTTTTTCCACGCTGAGTTCCCCTATGGCCAAATCGGAGCCAAAATCCCGGCCAAACGACCGGAAAATACGGCCGAAACCTAGCGGCGCCGTCGCGCCCCTCCTCAGTTTTTGCCTCCGATGAGGCCCTTCCCGGCCTCCGTTTGATACAATTTTTATATCACCGTGATCACCATTCTTTTCTCTACATGTTGATCGGAGCCGAATCACCAAAACACAAACCTCGCCGGAGAGCCGCCGCACCCGAGAGCACCGCCGCTGGTAAGCTTCGGTTTTTCGTAATTTTTTGGCCCCCCGAGGGCCCTAGGGTTGTTTTATCGCAGGGACCGATGCAAGTGTGGCCAAATTCAGCCGGAAACGGCCAATCCGAGGCGAATCACCGCCGCTTGCGGCGGCGCCGTCGCCGGAGCACGGCGGAGCCGCCGTGCCGGAATTGCGATATTGGCCGAAAGGGGCCCTGGGTCTAATTTGAGATTTTTTGGGACACATGCAGGTACCAGTAGTGCGTTTCGGTTTCCCATTAAAATTTCAGGAAAAATTAGGGACAGCCTGCAGGCGCACTGTAGAGCCGTATTCGGACCCCGAACACAAGTAAGGATTTCTCACCCTATTTCCTATCACGGTATTAAAGTGCAATAAATGATAAATGGTATTTCATGAATCAATAGCTGTGTGAAATTGTTTAAGGTTGCTGATGGAGCCCGAGTCTAGTGTATTTGTCGGTCAATTGTTGTTTGTTCTATTTTACAGTTTTAAATGCAGTATGATGTCTGATATTTTTATTTCATAGTTTCGTGTGCATGTATCACTGTTTCATTGATTATGGACTGAATGACTGAGAACCCGATGTTATGTGTTGTCTTGTTGGCGTGAACTACCAGTTTGCATGTTTGTGTGTGATTTGATGATGCTGACTGAGGAAAAGGAGAATGAAAGGTTATGTAAATTGATAATTGTATAATGTGGTCAGCCTGACTAGATATCCTGGGAGATGGTGGACGGACCGGGTCCGTAGGGAACCCTACCGAGATTGTGGTCTCTCATACCGGACGGGGTATGGAGACCTTATGTGTTTTGGCGCCCATACCGGACGGAGTATGGGGACGGCCCATTTCACCCTAATACTGGACGGGGTATTGAGGTTTATAGTTTTGGCGCCCATACCGGACGGGGTATGGGGACGGCTCGTTTCACCCTCATACCGGACGGAGTATTGAGGTTTATAGTTTTGGCGCCCATACCGGACGGGGTATGGGGATGACCCTGGAATCTGATTACAAGTGTTAAGGGTTCACGGGTAACGGGACCCCTATGGATCCCTATGGATACTAGTAGGCTGGTAAATGAGAGGAATTATGCTGTTTAAAGATTTAAATGTGATTTCATGATGATGATAATGTTATTGCTTTCGTATATTGTTTTATGAATTTCACCGAGGTAAGTGGATAGCGATGATTTTATTATTGATAAAAGAATTTGTTGTAAACTATGCTTCATTGGTCTTTTGTGTTTTCTACCCACCTTTATCTCCGTGACGGTGAGATAGTGTGATGTCTTTGCTGGGCTGGTGTAGCTCATTCCTTATTTAATAATTTCAGATCAGGAAGACATTGTTCCCGAGCCTGTTCCACAGGAAGACGGCGAAGGGGACGCCTGAAGACTCCGTAGTCATATTTATAGCTTTTATTTTCGAGTTTCTCTTTTAGTTAGTTTGTTCTTTTATACTTTGAGCACGTTTTTGGTTTTAGTGTAAGGGATGTTTAATCAAAATTTTTATTTCGCTTCCGCATTTGACCTTTTTAATACACATGTTTCATTTCAAATTTCCGGGGCCGTTACATTAACATTATGGCTAATCAAAATATTTTAGATGAACTATAAAACATTGTCATTTTATGTAAAGGACCGACTTAAAAGAAAAAGATTTATTATCTAAAGGTGGAAACAAATAATAATTAGCGTTTATATTCCTTACATAGTAAATTAGAATGCCCAATAGGGTTACAAGAACTTTTCTATTACAACGGCTCGTAAAAAGAAGCAAATAAATAATTTAAAATAAATAGATAAATATCCTAGG
Organism: Carica papaya; assembly: GCF_000150535.2. The sequence continues at coordinate 5,262 of NW_019028668.1, read as the reverse complement.
GGTTAACCTCCACTAGCTCTTGAAGAAGTTCGGGAGGTAAACTACTCACAACCTTCTTACTGATCGGGATCTGAATCTTAATTCTCTTGATCTGAAATGGTTGATAGAAGAGTGAACTACACTAAGCCAGTAAGAATATTATGCTAATCACTGATACAGAAAACAAAAGTTAGTAGAAATCACAAAACGACTAATGGAGCTATTAATTTAAGTAAATTCATTTAATATCAAAATGTTATTTTCATATTTACTATTACGAGTTTTCTAAAACCAACCTATAAGACAAACACCAATATAACATTTATAATTTCATGTATAAGTGAGTAACATCAGTCATTCTCCCTTTTTACCTACTTACTGGGACTCTTGGCATAGGGATATCTCTTTACTCATGATGTAACGGCCCCGGAATTTTAAAATGAAATATGTGTATTAAAATGGTCAAATGCGAAAGCGTAATAAAAATTTTGATTAACATCCCTTACACTAAAACCAAAAACGTGCTCAAAGTATAAAAGAACAAAGTAACTAAAAGAGAAACTCGAAAATAAAAGGTATAAATATAACTACGGAGTCTTCAGGCATCCCCTTCGCCGTCTTCCTGCGGAACGGACTCGGGAACAATGTCTTCCTGATCTGAAATGGTTAAATAAGGAATGAGCTACACCAGCCCAGTAAAGATATCACAATATCTCACCGTCACGGAGGTAAATGTGGGTAGAAAACACAAAAAGACTAATGGAGCATAATTTACAACAAATTCTTTTATCAATAATAAAATCCTTTACTGTCCACTTGCATCGGTGAGATTCATGAAAACAACATATGAAAGCAATAACATTATCATCATCATGAAATCATATAAACTTTATAACATAACACTTACCACGCCTTTACATTTCAATGATTAAACAACATATTTTCCTCTTTTACTAGTCTACTAGTATCCATGGGGATCCATAGGGGGTCCCCGCTACCCGTGAACCATTAACATTACAACCTGATTCCAGGGCCGTCCCCATACCCCGTCCGGTATGGGCGCCAAAACTATAAACCTCAATACCCCGTCCGGTATGAGGGTGAAACGGGCCGTCCCCATACCTCGTCCGGTATGGGCGCCAAAACACATAAGGTCTCCATACCCTGTCCGGTATGAGAGACCACAATCCCGGTAGGGTTCCCTACGGACCTGGTCCGTCCACCATCTCCCAGGATATCTAGTCAGGCTGACCACATTATCAATTATCAATTTACATAACCTTTTATTCCTCTTTCCCTCAGTCAACATCATCAAATCACACACAAACAAGCAAACTAGTAATTTATGCCAAACAAGACAACATACAACATCGGGTTCTCAGTCATTCAACCCATAATTAATAAAACAGTTATATATGCACACGAAACTATGAAATGAAAACATCAGACCTCATACTGCATTCAAAAACTGTAAAATAGGCCAAACAACAGCTGACCGACAAACACACCAGACTCGGGCTCCATTAGCGACCTTAAACAATTTCACACATCTATTGATTCATGAAATACCGTTTTATCATTTATTGAACTTTAATACCATGATAGGAAATAGAGTGAGGGATTTTTACTTGTTTTGGGGTCTGAATACGGCTCTACAGTGCGCCTACAGGCTGTCCCTAATTTTCTTTGAATTTTTTCCGGGGAACTGAAACGCACTACTGGTACCTGCATGTGTCCCAAAAAATCCCAAATTAGACCCGGGACCCCTTTTGGCCAATATCGTAATTCCGGCACGGCGGCTCTACTTTGGCTCCGATCAACCTGTAGAGAAAAGAATTGTGATCATGGTGATATAAAAATTGTATCAAATGGAGGCCGGGAAGGGCCTCATCGGAGGCAAAAACTAAGGAGGGGCGCGGCTGCGCCGCTAGGTTTCGGCTGTGTTTTCCGGCCGTTTGGCCAGAATTTTGGCTCCGATTTGGCCACAGGGGAACTCAGCGTTGAAAAACGAGCCGGGAGTATGAAATTTACCTCGATCAGCGGTCGAAAAACTCCCCGGTGCGGCGGCGGGTGGCGGCGGCCGGCTCCTCCGGCGTCTGGTTCGTCTTCTCCGACAAGGGCAGGCGGTTAGGGTTTTTGTGGTCAGGTGTGGGGGTTTTATTTATACCCTTTTGCCTTTTGATCACAGCCGTCCATTTTGGTTAAATCTGGGCCGTCCGTACGCTTGCATCTGGGCCGTCCGTGCGCACGCTTGATCTGGGCCGTCCGTGCGCGCGGGGACGCATCTGGGCCGTCCGATCGCGCGCACGCGGATCGCCCACGTGGCCCGTTCCCGGGTAGACGTGGTCTTGCCACGCGGCAGGTCCTGGTTGGCCAGGACTACTGACTGGGCCGCTGACGCGACGCAATTTTTCTAAATTAAGTTTTGACTCCCGGTTTTCGATTTTCTTTTTAAAAATACCCCCAGAATCCTAATTTTCACCCCTTTTTCCCAAAATCAATTTCAATTAAATCCCAATAATATTTTTACCCAATTTTATATTTATTGTTATTTTTATTTTTATTAATTTAAATTAAATTAAACTAAATAAATCAATTAAAATTTAAAAATTATAAAATAAACTAAATAAAATAAATAAAAAAAATTAATAATAATAATAATAAAATTTTAAAATTATTGGGCGTTACACATGAACCCAATATCAAGATTTGTCAATTTACCCTGCCGTCCCCATACCCCGTCTGGTAATGAGCGTCAAACACACCATTGTCTCGATACCCTGTCTGGTATGAGGGTGAACCATATCTTCTAACCCTCTCAGTATAGGACCCCTCAGTTTTGTCCGGCTGAAATAATGTCCATGATAGGTTTTTTGTATGTACCGGGTCCGTCCACCCTTTTTCAGGGTACAGTAAGCCTTTAATATATAGATCCTCATCAACATACAATCACCAATCACCTACTAACATCTCATTTTATATTCGCATATCAATCAAACGATATTTAAGCAAACAATACATTTTTTATACCTTAACAACTAAGAAATGTAATTAGATTCTCTATTTCAAATCAGTCAATCAGATAAAAATCACAATCAAGTAATCAATAACGAGAAAATAATTAAATATAATAATTTAATTCATATGGCGGAATAATAAGCAATTTAGACAGTATAAAAAAATAAATAGACACATAAATGAGCTTAGGGCTCCACTAGTGACCTATAATTATTGTTAGGATTTTTTTAATTTTTACAAATCACAAGATTACTGATTTATTAAATCTCAATTTACCGTAATAGGAAATAGGGTAAGAGATTCTTACTCGGATCGGTATTTCGACGTGCTATGCTACCCACTACGCCTCCTGACGGATTCCAAGTTTCCTGAATTTTTTATGTAGGAATTTAAATACTCATCACGTACCCAAAAATACCCGAATAATCCAAAATCGATGTTGAAAACTCTTTTCGACCAACTTTAGGGTTTTGGCACGGCGCCGTTGTCGTGCTCCAGCACTGGCTCCACCGCCCATGGCGATAGTTCGCCTCAGCCTGACTAGTTTTGACTGGTTTTACATGTATTCCTGCAACAAATACGTTAGGAAGCCTCAGTTGGCTAGAAAAATCAAAAAACCCGAACCTACTGATGGGGGGGGGGGGGTCTCCGGGTACGGTGGCTCTACCGATTTTTCTTCGCGACTGGGGTTTCTTCTTCAGTTAACCTACACAAAAAAGGACGGTGAACACAACGGTCAAAGAATCGTGTGAAATGAAAAACGGGAAGGGGGTCATCGGAGAGGGTTTAGGGTTTTGACTGCGGCAGCTCCTTCGAATTTTGTCTACAGTTTGCAGCTCATCAGTAGTCCCTTTTACTCCGATATGACCACAGAGAGGCTCATAATTCAATTCCGAGCGGGGAGGAAAATTTTTTACCTTTTTTGGCCGTCGGCGATGGCTTTGATGCGGTGGCGGCCAGTGGTCGTTCTCCTTCTTCGGCATCTGGTTCTTCTTCTCCAACGATGGTAGGTGCAGCTAGGGTTTAGGTTCCCTATAACGCGACGTTTAAATACCCATTCCATGTCGATCTAGGCTGTCCGTTCAAGATACGTTGTCCTCTCTCGTATGTTGGATCTATCTTATTCGGAGAATGAATCTAGGCCGCACAGTTGAATTGAATTTGACCGTTAGATCGCACGTAAAGAGGAAACGCATTTGGATCGTTCACATATATGGGATGCGGATCATTCGCGTGGCTTTCCGTGTAGTGCTAATTCGAGATTACCACGCGACATGCTCTGGTTCGCTGGGGCTACTGACTGGGTCGTCCCATGTGGCCAAACTTTTTTTTTTTCGTTTTAACCCATTGTTTTTAAATTTTCTTTCAAAAACACAATTGAATTCCAAATTTCACTCATTTTTCTCAAAATTATTTTCAATTTTGTCCATAATTTATTTTTTCTCAAAAATTCGATAAAATTAAAATAAAATAAAATAAAATAATTATTTTTATAAATTTTTTATAAATAATAGTATAGAAAAATTCATCTTGGGCTGATTTTTGAGCTTAGGTATTATAACTCCCCCCCTTAAGAAAAATTTAGTCCCTTAAATTCGTCACCCTCTCACTTAGTTAAACAATTGGAGGTATTGTGTTCTGAAGTCCGATTCTAGCTCCCACGTGACCTCTTCCTGTGTATGATTCTGCCATAAAGAACTTTGACGAAGGAAATCTCTTTATTGTAAAACACTCTACTCTTCCGGTCCACAATATCTACTAGTACCTCCTCATATGATAGATCTTCCTAGAGTGAAAGGAGCTCATGAGACAGGATGTGTGAGGGGTTCGGGTTGTACTTGCATAGCATGGATATATGAAATACATTATGGACCCTAAATAGCTCTGGAGATATTGTTAGTCTGTAGGTGAACGTACAAATTCTGTTTAAGATTTCAAATGGCCTAATGAATCGGAGATTTAATTTTTTCCTCTTGCCAAACTTATTGATTCCCTTGAAAGGGGTGACTTTAAGAAACACTTGATCGTCTTTCTCAAATTCTAAATTCTTCCTTTGGGTGTCCGCATAACTCTTCTGCCTACTCTGAGCTGTTTGGAAATATCTTCATAATTTTAACTACATTGGCTGTAGTCTCCTCTACAAGATCCGGGTAAATAATTTTCTATCACCCACCTTTTCCTAACAGATCGGTTATCTACAAGGTCGGCCATATAATGTCTCATACAGGGCCATGCCGATGCTTGTTTGATAACTGTTATTATACA
>NW_019028667.1:0-10944 GCF_000150535.2 Carica papaya | reverse complement strand
TTATAGAACAAGAGAGGACACACCAGCAATTATGTTATCACTTCAGCATCCATTAGGACCAAATTATTATTTCCAGGACTCCTGTAACACCTGCTTTAGCCACAAGTATCACCACATTTAGCACTCAAACACTACTTACATTTAGCACTGAGAAACTACTTCCACCAAAGCATGTACCTATATTATTCCATCATACTACAAGCCAGCCACCAACACTCAAACTACCAAATTGAATTAGCATATTCAGTGCACATAATAGTCACTACTGACCTCATTTAATGCCATCACATTCAAAAGACAACCACAAAAACCTTAATAGACCACTTAATTTGCAGCAACATTCATCACCTTGTAATCACGTACACCATGTTGATCAGGCTACACCACTCTTTTTATTAGTATGAAAATAAGTTACACCCATTTCCGTGTTGATTGCCAGCTTATTTGTCATCTAGCAAATGCAACTATTAATCTAATTTATGTATATCTCTACCGCACATCTTCTATTCATCGAGAAAGGGAGGAGATGGACATAAAGTGCAAATCACTATGAAAATAAAGAGGACGGACAAATCAAAGCTAAGCAAAATGTTAGCAGAAACCTACTACTGATGAAGGATGACACCCACTAGCACAAAAGTAAACCATCCTCAATTCGGATAAAAGGATAGCTTCAGAGCTATGCATGTCAACAGTCAAAAGATGTTCCACCATTGAGCATATTGTGCATACCTGGAAATTTTACATCTAATAATATAAGCATGATACATTCGACAAGAATTATCTACTGCACGAATTACAATCCTAAATAGAACAACTGTTTCTCCATCTAGACCCTCAAGTAAACATTCATTCACCTCGATCAGCTTCTAGGAAGAAGAGAAAAAGGGAATGAAGTAATCGAAGATAATCTTAAAAATTACAAGTTTCGATAGTTACAATGTTGCATACTTTGCATTTACCATGTTGCCATTTTGTTTTCCTCGCCAACCGAACACAAAATTATCAAAATGCTAGTTTAATTGTTTGGTAATAGATAACCATTAAGCACGTATCAAGAACTATCACGAAGAGAGCAATTAAGAAACCCGTCCACTCACACAAAACGAGTAAAAAATAAAATTGCACAGATAGACGCAAGGAATCATCAAACTCTACCAAAAGATACAGTCTACCAAAATAAATAATATAATCGAAAAAAACATGGTAACAAATCAAAACAGAAATTAAGTGAAGATCGAGAGCGTACTTCTTTAATTGCAGCTGTTCTTCCTCAATTATCTGACAGAATCAACAGAAAGTCAGATTCACATTCTCCTTTTTTAGGAAGAGAAACATGCAATTCTTCAACGGAAGAAAAATCAAAATTAAAAGGAAAAACATAGAGAAAAGAGAGACCTTCTCAGTGTAGGCAATAACAGGGGCTTCTCTAGCGAGGCCATCGGGTCCGATCTCAGGCAACAGGGAAGGATTTAGAGCCATTTTCCTTTGAATCGAAGCAGGCAGGATTCAGTAACAAAAACAAAACGCCTTTTATTAATCGCTCTGATAAAATTTTAGAGAGATGCCACCATTTTCAACATTATCATTGGAAGTCTATGGCGTTATTATCGTATCATTCGCTGGTAAAATGAAGGTAAACATTGGGTTTATCATTTATGTTTATCCCATGGATCTACTCTTCTGTTAAAGTTGACGATATATCGGGGAATCACCTTTCTTATCATAAAACCAAAAAAAGAAAGTTGACGATTATCAGAAACGCCGTAGAAAGTTTTCAAAATGTCTAATTTGCCCTCAGATCTCGCCAATCATCTCCATTTAATGAATCTTGCTCGTGCTAACCACGTCGACCTTGATTTGAGTTTGACAATTTGACTCAAATTTAATTATTTTTTGTAATACCCAAACAGTATATATATCTATATGTACAGAGAAAAAAAAAAAAAGAGAGGAAGACCAGCTGGTATCCAGCTGACACAAAAGAAAAAGAAAAAGAAAAAGAAATATATATATATATACACACACATATAAATGAAAAAAAAAAGAGAATTAAAGAAAAAAAAAAGAATCCAAAGGTGAAATGAAATATATATATATACACACATATAAATGAAAAAAAAAAGAGAATTAAAGAAAAAAAAAAAAGAATCCAAAGGTGAAATCTAGGAGCAGAAGAAGAAAACATGTAACAATAATATATATATATATATATGTATATATATGTAATGAAAAAGCAGAGAAAGAAAGAAAGAAAAAAAAAGAAAGAGATGAGAGTCGCAATGAGAGAGAGAGATGACTGTGAGAGGAGAGGAAGGATCGAGTGGCGTAGACAGTTGAGAGAGAAGAGTTGCGCAGTGTTGCGCGACGACGCAGCTGAAAGAGAAAGAAAGAGGAGGAGAGTTGCGCGGGTTGTGTGACGCGGTGATGCTCGACTAGAAAAAGGAGAAGAAGAGAGAGAAGAATCATGGTCGGGTAGAGAGAGAAAGAGAGAGAGAGATAAAAGAAGAAGAAGAAGAAGAAGAAGAAGAAGAAGAAGAAGAAGAAATGAAGAAAGAAGAATGGGAAGAAAAAAGAGAAGAGAGCGCAGTAGACTTACCGGAAAAGAAGTTCTGTGTGTGCCGATGTGATGGCCATGGCGCGGCGGAAGAGAGTGGAAATAGTCGCGGTGAAGAAGAAAAAAAAAAGAAAATGAAAAATTAAAAAAAAAGAAAAAAAAAAGAGAAAAAAGAAAGAAAAAAAAAAGAAAGAAAAAAAAAAGAGAACAAAAAAGAAAAGAAAAAAAAAGGGAAGCACGGGACTAGATCTATTATTGGTACGTTGTACGCGTCAATGCGCATTGATCCCAACATCGACACGTAGCATTTTCGGTGACACGCACGTAGTAGCAGATGGTGACACTAGCAATTGGGATCGTGTGTCCCAAAGTAAAATCTATTACTGATTTTTGTTATATAATTTTTAAAATTATTCGTAAATTAATATGTATATTTTTCATTATAAACAAGAAAAATTACTCCAATAGTATCCGAATTTTCGAGATGATTATAGATTGAGTCAGAAAAGATTCACAAAACTTTTTCGATCACACCATAAGTAAGAATTATATGTATTTCGTACGGAAACATAAATTATATATTTATTTAAATGTGTATATATATAATGCAATACGTGCAAATATTTAAATATGTGTAACGTAATATACATATAATTAATATGTCTAATTTGTATTTATTTGTGTTTATATAGTGTATATGTATATACATTATTACGCATGTGTGTGTATACATATAAAAATATACGATGAATGATATATAAACTGATAAAAACATAGTTGATAAGAATAGAGCTAATAAGAGTAAATGCGTGAATAAATATATATATGTTATACTGTGTGTGATTGTGTATACGTGTTTAAGTATGAATATATGCATATACTTCGGTAGAGATCGTGTGTGTGTGCGAATATAAATATATATTTTGCATGAGACATATAGTAAAGGTACATGTCTTTATTATAATATGTGTATGTATTAATATGTGCGTACACATGTTATGCGTGTGAAATGTACAACTAATGTATATACATGTAGAATTTGGATACACTGCACTTGCTGTGTGATTTAGTGTAGATATATGACACTATACTTGTTGTATGATCTAGTACAGTTGCATGAGAAATCTAAGTATCATATGCTTGTTGTGTGATCTGGTACAAGATGATTCAGAAAGTGGTTTGGAAAATGTATGACTCTGATATGTGTGATGATACTGTGTATTTTGTTTGTGTGTGTTTGTATTTAATTATGCATAGAAATTAAGATCTTAAGTATGCAATAAGTGAGTTAGAAATGAGAGAGATTTGAAAAGAGTGTGGAGTGTAAGGACCCTGTATACCTACTCGTTTAGTCTGAATCGAGGATTGGAGGGTATGTGTGTAGCTGAAGTTCAGCGAGTATGGTAAACCTGCACATGGATAGTATTTGAAACCTAGTCCAAACGTGGATATGTACTTGTGAGCATGGGTCACCTAGCAAACGTAATTGTTATGGCTAATGTGGGATTGTGTGTCATATTTATGTGATGGGGGGGATCCTTTTCGCCTCTCATCGATGACGATATAAACGGCATCGTGTGATAAAACTTTAAATATGATATTAAGAGTGTATTGTGATATTTCAAATGTATGTGTGATATCCGAGTAGATATGTAATATTCGAATAGAGAAATATTACGAATAAAGAATGTGAATAATAAAGAAAGAATGATTTCAAAAATAATATTTAGGAATAAAAATAGAACATAATGAAAAATATTAAGATAAGTTTTCATTAATATTTGTTATATAATTTGATTGTGATGCTTTGTTTGATATTTTCTTGATTATAAATATTATTATATTTTATTTATTGTATGAATGTATGTACATAAGTTTTCGTTATAGAATATTTTTTCTTACTAAACTCGTGAAGCTCACCCCAATTCACCCCTTATGCAAATTAGAAGAAATCCAAGATTAATGGAAGATGATGAAGAAAACCTTGTTAGTTTTTATTTTAAATTTGTAAATTAATTTAGATGTCTTAAACAAATAATTATCTTATCATAAGGGATGTGTATTAAAGTGTAGTTCTGCTGCATATTTAATATTTATCTGTTTCACTAGTTGAAAATATTGTGTTAACGTCCTTACCCATTGACATTGGGGGTTCAAGTTGTTATAGTTCATTGGAACTATCCCTTGTAACACGAGGCATAGGAACTTTAGGAGGTCTAAGAGCTACAAAGCTTATGAGAATGATCCTTAAGAGATTCTTTGGACCTTCTCTGAAATATTTGTCAACATAGAAAATAGGAGAACGATATTCCATAAACCTAATGATATAAACCATATAAGTTACTTTCTGGCAAACTTAGGACTCAACGAATTAGGGGTTCATCTTGAAGTTAACGGACGATGATACTTAACCAACCACTGTCGTCGAACTTCACAGGTGTTATGGAAAACGATCAGAGCCTTAACTTTTTGTTGACCTATTGAGAGTCAAATGACTGCAACAAAAGTATTAAGAAAAAACATATAATTTCGGTTAAGATAAGAAAGTCATTCTTAAAGGAGGGGACGGGGAGAAATCTCCCAATTGAGAAAAAATTTTCTATGAGTGAGAAACACTTTCCCATTGGGAGTCAATGTCCCAATTGGGAGAAAAATTCCCATCCAAGTGGAAGTCCCTAATATGGCAACAAAAATCTTTCAAATGGAAGATTTATTGAATGAGAACAATATTCGTTAGATAAGAGAAATCCTTCAAATGGAGTTTCTCGAATGACAAGAAATCCCTTAGGTGGAAAAAAAAATCTCTTAAGTGAGAAAATTTTCCAATATAAAGAAATTATCAAAATGAGAGAAACTTTCAAATAGATATACTCCACCTAATAAATTCTAGGCTGATAGGAACGAAATGACGATTTAATTTTTTTAAGAATTTTCCTCGCATCCCTCTATGAAAACAAATACCCTCATTGTTCTAAAATTCTTTTTCCAACTTCATTTAAAGACTCCAATAATGGTTCCGAATCTTAGGAAAACAAATAACCAGATCCTTAGAAAATAAATGTCATTCTAGGAATTAAACTCACACAACGCCTAATTAGAATCTTTATTTCCAAAAAGTTCTAGTACGCTTAGAAAAATTTCATAGGTGAGGGGTATACTTGTAGGAGTTGTCCTCACATCCAATTATTTAACAAATTTTCTAAGTGTTTCCTATCAAAGTAGTGCAACAGAAGCGTGATGAACTACCATCACCACACCTGATGATTTTTCTCTTCAAACCAAAAAGAGTAAAATGATTGTGTGATAAAACGGTGACTCACATCTTAAGACCATACTTAAGAGTAGCCACATAATTCTTGGGAACTTGAACTGTACTTGCAAGAATTAAAACTGAACGTAACTGCTTGCAGTAAAATTAATGATTAAATTTGTTACTAAAAAAATTCTCAATCACCTCCAAAAATAATAATCAATTTTGTAACTCCCTAAGCCAATTTCAACCATTCATATTTTAATTGTTAAAAATTAGAAAACTAATGAATTAAATTAGACATCTAAAACTTAAGAATTGATATGGCTTTAGATAAAATAATAATTCTCTAACTATACTAATTATTTTTAAGAAAATCTGAATAAAGCATCATCCCTTTAAACTCGTGAATAGAGAAACATACCTTAGAAAATAGTCTAACAAAATGTAATCGAAAAAATGTGAGTACGATTTCACTAAAGCTATTTTCATCCAATGGAAATATTGTAACATCATCACTTGATTGGAACCTAAATTCCTAAATGACTGTGTTTATAAAATTAAATTCCAAAAAGAAATAAAACCAAGTTCCTAAAGATGTGTTCTGATAACAATCATTAACACGATAAATTTTAGAAAATAAGCTTCCTTACACTGAGGAAAAAATAAAAATAATTGGGTACAAAAAATACCCTTAAATTTACAGACCTTTACCTGTAAGAAACTAAAAAAGAAAATATCATAAAATAAAACGATTCCAACAAAAGGAAATGTTATGACCACTCCAATTTGTTAATGAAAATGTTAATAGAATCCACGAATGGTTGTCTTAACGTTCTCACAAATGAAAATTTAAAGACCAATTTTCTAAAAAGAGAGGAATTCCCACACGAAAATAGAAGAAGGAAACACGTAACCATAATTTATATATATATGCATATATATGTAATGAAAAAGCAGAAAAAAAGAAGAAAGAGATGAGAGTGCAAGGAAAGAGAGCACGACTGTGAGAGGAGAAGAAGGGTCGAGTGGCGTTAGCAGCTGAGAGAGAATGCTTGCGCGGTCTTGCACAATGCCACAGTTGAAAGAGAAAGAAAGAGGAGGAGAGTTGTGTAGGTTGTGCGACGCAGTGACACGTGACTAGAAGAAGAAAAAGAAGAAGAGAGAGAAGAATTATGGTCGAGTAAAAAGAGAAAGAGAGAGAGAGAGAAAGAGAAGAATAAGAAAAAGAAAGGAAAAAGAAAGAATAAGAGAATAAGAAAGGAAAAAGAAAGAAGAAGAAGACAAGAAGAAAGAAGAAGGGGAAGAAGAAGGGGAAGAAGAAAGAGAAGAGAGCGCGCGGGACTTACCGAAGAAGAAGTTCTATGCGTGCCGACGTGATGGCCATGGCGTGATGGAAGAAAGAGGAAATAGCCGCGGGGAAGAAGGAAAAAGAAGAAAGGGAAAAAAAAAAGAAAAAAAAGAAAAAAAAAGAGAAAGAAAAGAAAAAAAAAAAGAAAGGAAAGGAAAAAAAAATAGAAAGAAAAGAAAAAAAAGGGAAGTGCGATGACCAGATCTGTTGTTGGTATGTCGTACGTGGTGACACACATTGATCCCGCCATCAGCACGTGACATTCTCGGTGACACGCACGTATTAGCATGTGGTGACACCAATAACTAGGAATGCATGTCCCAAGGTAAAATCTATTCCTCATTTTTGTTATATAGTTTTCGAAATTATTCGTAAATTAATGTGTTTTCCATTATAAATGAGGAAAATTATCTATGTGATATTCGGAGTTCTTAGAGGATTATAGACCAAGCTAGAAAGGATTCTTAAAATTTTTTTGATCATACTGTAGATAAGAATTATATGTATTCCGTATGGAAACATAATATTGTGTTTATAAATTATAAATTATAAATAATATGTGTAAATATAAATATTTATAAATTGTGTATGTATATGTTTTGTGTAGATATTAATAGATAATAACAGAATTGATAGAATAGATACGTGAATAGTTATGTATGATGTGTTGTGATTGTGTATACGTATTTGAGTATGAATGTGTGTATGTATCGATAGAGATTATATGTATAAATATAAATATATACTCTATGTGAGACATGTAATGAGGGTACATGTCTGTACTGTAATATATGTGTGTGTATTAATGTGTGTACATACATTATGCATGTGAAATGTATAACTAGTGTGTGTACATATTTATATTTACACATAGTATATATTTATATTTACACATATTTATATAGAATTTGGATACACTGTATTAGTTGTGTGATCTGGTGCAGATGTACAATGCACTGTACTTACTGTGTGATCTGGTACAGTTGCATGAGGAATCTGAGGATCTTGTGGTTGCTGTGTGATCTGTTACAGAATGATTCAGAAAGTGATTTGAAATGTATGACCCTTATCGTGATGATATTGTGTATTTTGTGTGTTTTGTGTGTGTGTGTGGTTGTATTTTTTTATGCGCAGAAATTGAGATCTTACGTATAAAATAAGTGAATTAAGAATAAGAGAGATTTAGAAAAAATGTAGAGTATGAGGATTCTGGATACCTACTCGTTTAGTTTGAATTGAGGAGAAGAGGGTGTGTGTGTGGCTAAAGTTCAGCGGGTATGATGAACTTGCACATAGATAGTATTTGAAACTTAGTCCAAACATATATAAGTATTTGTGAGCGTGGGTCACCTAGTAAACGTAAGTGTTGCGGCCAATATGAGATTGTGTGTCATATCCATGCAATGAGGGGATCCTTTTCACCTCTTATCGATGTCGATATAAACAGTATCGCACGATAAAACTTTAGGTGTGATATTAAGAGTGTATTGTGATATTTCGAATGTAGATGTGATATCCAAGTGATGTGTGATATTCGAGTAGAGAAATATTATGGAGAAGAATGTGAATAATAAAGAAAAAATGATTTGAGTTAACTATAAGATTTCAGAAATAATATTTAGGAATAAGAGTATAATATAATGAAAAAAGATTAAGATAAATTCTCGTTAATGTTTGTTATGTATTTTGATTGTAATATTTTGTTTGATATTTTTTTGATAATAAATATTATTATATTTTTTATGTTGCGTGAATGTATGTACGTAAATCTCAATTATAGAATTTTTTTTTCTTACTGAGCTCATAAAGTTCACTCTAATTCATCTCCCATGCAGGTCAGAGGAAGTCTAAGATCAATGAAAGATGATGAAGAAAACTTTAGTAGTTTTATTTTAATATTTTAAATTAATTTAGATGTCTAAATTATTTGTAAATAAATAATTATCTTGTTACAAGATATGAATATTAAAATGTAATTTCGCTACATATTTAATATTTATTTATTTCACTAATTAAAAATATTGTACTAACGTCTATTCTCATCGATATTAAAATTTAAATTGTTACATTTTTTTATAAAAAATTGAATTTTTTAAATAATTCAGTCTTTTTCCAAATTTTTTAATTTGATCTGAATTTATTTATTCAAAAGAATTGAGGAATTCCCACAAATCACTGATACAGCAATGGTGGTAAAAAATTTAGGTGTAGCTCTCGTTTAACTTGCCATTTATTTTCTCTTTTAGTATATGAAAAAAATTGGAAATGAAAATAAAAAACAACCATTAATTTTTTTTTTCTGAATTGAAATTATTACTCAAACAATTTTCTACTGCAACTAAAAACATTAAGAGAAGAAGATGAAGATGAAGAATAGAGCCGTTACATCTCAAAGATTGAGCCATTAAATTTTTTAACTCTTTAAACATCTACAACAACATTTGAAGATGCAGAGTAAGATGGCAGGGTTCGTATAAACTACCTCTTTGTTCGGATTGAAGTGAAGAACACAAGGAAGCAAAATGCTCCTTGTAAATTTTTTCAGGGAAACTCAAACTGCATATATGCTTACTTAATACAACAAGTACAAGAAATTAGGGATTTCTTCTGCCTATACAATTACCCAGCAATTGGACTTAGGAGCTCAAGAACCGTTTTTCTGGTTGGCAGTGCAGGAATTGCACCTCTCTCCGTTACAGTTAGAGCACCACAGGCATTAGCAAACAGTAAAGCTCCTCTTAACCGTTTCTCGTCCTGTTGAAAGAAGAGGAAATTTTTCTTGGTCACTCCCAGAAAAATGAAATAGTAAAAAATTTCTGCCATAAGAAATCCTGGTCAGGGACTAGTTAGATTATAAATTGAAACCAGGAGTCACCAGCTGAAACTTTTGGATAAGAGATCTTATGTTGAAAAAATGCATGCCAGAAGCAAGGAAAATTTGATGAAATCCATAAGATTTCTTTAAAAACTCTAACATTCTTACTGAATTTACAAATGCTATGATACATCTCTTAATATTGAAGTCTTAAAGGGTAAAATTAAAAAATGGCAAAGATAAAAAAAATATTGCTTCAATGTAAGAAATAGAGGTACCTTTAGTAGACTTGGGTCAGAAGCTAAGCTGCTGAGAATACCACTTACAAAGGCATCACCGGCACCAGTTGTGTCAATAGACTTGACTTTGACACCACCAACTCTGCCCTTGAATTCCTACAAACAAACATATATAAATACATAGTTGTATCCATGCCAATTGGTGCGCTTGTGTATCTATTTCATATCAGTGCGATAAGAAAAATCAAGCAAATAATTTACGAGTGGTGAATGATATTGACTTTTAAAACAGTTCAACTTAGTGCAACTCAATTACATCAATTTTTCAAATATCCATAGCACTAATGGAAGTTTTTTTTTTATGTACTTTTATGGTTCAGGATAGAATGATTAGCGGATGACAATCTAGGAATTCTCCTTCTAAGAGTAGGAGATAACAGCAGCATGCAAATGCAGACTTGCAAGTGCAAAATAGGAAAATAAAAGAGAGATTAACTTTTGTACCTTAGTGTAATATCTACAACCACTTGATCCTTCAGTTACAACTAGAAGCTTAAGATTAGGATGAAAAAGTTTATTCAACACCACACTGTCATCATAAGGATCATCACCTCCAGTTAAGAATGTAATTTCCTCCTCACTTATCTGCCAATCCCACAAGATTAACATAGGTGAGTTCATAAAATACGGATTTTAGATTGTATTATGACTGTACTCAAAACGAGCAAGGAG
>NW_019028665.1:0-10913 GCF_000150535.2 Carica papaya | reverse complement strand
TTTTATTTTTATAATAATAATAATAATATTATTTTTATTCTTGAAGTATTTAATATGTTATAATTATATTTAGAAGTTCTTTTAATTATAGTTTAACTTGTAAATTTATAAAATAAAATAAAAATAAAAAAATCATTTCTACTTATAGCATTTTGATAAAAATATGAACATTTTCAGTTTAATAAAAATTTTATATTCTTATTAATTTGTTTTTATAGATGTGAAAAGTTAATTATGATAATAAATATTAATTAATTTAAAATAAATTTGGGTGTAAGATGACGTATCTAATAATGTGATATAGAAATTTGATTTATAAACTTGTCGGAAAATAAATTAGTCCCTTAAACATCATGACTATTGGTAATGCAATGCGGATATAAAAAATGGATAAATAGTTTATTTTGATTATTATTATCATAATTACTTCTAATTAATTAATTAATTAATTAAACAATATCTAATGCTAATGGGAATGGGAATGGGCCCCATAAGTTATCCTCTTAACCCACACACTTGGCCCGCTGCTTTCTTTAATTTCAAGTCAAAAAGGACTATTATCGTGCCTCTCCTCCACCACCACCCACCCATATTAATCATACACATACATACATACATACATACATATAGTGTAGTATCATGCAATAATTCCCTTCTCACTGATATATCCGACTACTTGCAATGTCTAATTGATGTATCCGACTCTAGGTAGTACATGCTTAGCTTAATTACTTTGATTTATTAATTATTTGTGTACACATCTACATATGTTGACGGGATATGAAAAGACACAAGGACTTCATCAATAACTTCAAAGAATAAGATATCACCACCAATTCTGCATATCTATACTACAATTTTATAGCAGCTTAAAAAACGTGACATATTTATATATATATATATATATATATGCATATGCATATCTATATATAATTCTCTTTTTTTTTTTTTACAGAAAAAAAAGGGAAGATTTAACACATTTGTTTGCCCACAATATATCTACATGTATATTCGGAATTTAGTTTGAGATTAATTTTTAATTTTAAAAAATATATAAAAATTTAATTTTAAAATTAATAAATTTTTATGTAATATGAAATTAGAAAAAGAAAATAGTTTGATGATTTACTTGAAAATAATTTTGAAAAAAAATTGATGAAAATTTAGGTTCAAAAATTGAAGGTTAAAATGCAATTAAGAAAAATTGCGCAACGTAAAACTGCGTAGTCAGCAACTCCGACGAATCAGAGTGCGATGCATAACAAGGCAAACTGATTCAGTGCCATGCGGGAGACTACATTGGCGATCCACGTACCTTACGATCGAACAGTTTGGAAGCGTTTCCGCGCGCGTAGACAGTCCGGATATGTTCCCTCCTCATGCGCGATTGAACGGTCGTGATTACACACGATAAACGGTTCAGATTCGTTCTCTTTTTAAACGCGATCGTAAGATCGAGATCAAAGTGTGATGAACAGTCTATATTCATGTATTCTTTAAACGCGATCAGACAGTCGAGATCAAACGCGATAAAAACAGTCGAATTAACGTGAGACGGGTATAAATATCTCGCATGACACTGAATCAAAATCCTAGCCGTCAGCTTCCCGCCAGAGAATAAGAACCAGTCATCGGAGAAAGGAACCGATCGTCATCTGCTGTCGTGCCAGAGCCACCTCTGACCGCTAGAAAAGCTAAAAAAAATTCTATCAACTCGGAATTTGATTCCGAGCACCCCCATTACCAAATCGGAGGAAAAATAACGGCAGGTGAGCAAAAAAACTGCGAGTAAGGACTGACGGCGCCACCGCAGGCAAAACTCGAAACCTCTTCCGATGAGCCCCTTTCCAGTTTTCGTTTTGTAAAATTTTTCCACTATTGTATTCATCATTCTGCTTTCTACAGGTTGACTGAAGAAAAATACACAAACATGAAGGTGAGCTGGTGGAGCCGCCGCACCGAAAAATTCTGTTGCCGGTAGGTTCTCATTTTTTAACTTTTTTGGGGCAACCGATGTCCTCTAACATGTTTTCTCGCAGGGATAGGTATAAAACCGGCTGAAAATGGTCAGGCCGAGGCAAACTACCGCCGCAGATGGTGGTACCGTCGTGCCAGAATTCTAAAATTGACCGAAAAAAGTTTTTAACACCGATTTTAAATTTTTTAGAGGTATTTTTAGGTACGTGAAGAGTGTTTTAATCTCTGCAAAAAAATTCAGGAAATTCGGGGACCGCCAGTAGACGCAGTAGAAGGTTTGGTGTTTCGGACACTGATTCGAATAAGAATCCTTCACTTTATTCTCCGTTATAGAATTGAAGCTTAATAATCGGTAATGTGGTATTTTGTGTAATTTAAAAAATTTTGAGAATAATTACAGTTTACCAATGGAGTCGAAAACTGATTAGTCATTTACTTGTTGTCCTATTTAACTGATTGTTAAATTTATAACTTTAAATACGTGATGATATAGTGTAATGGTTAATTGATTCAATTGTGTTTTCTTTATATATATATATTGTTTGTCTTGCGTGATTTAATGTTGGTTTGTGAAATTGGTAATTAATATGCAAACGAAAAATTGATTGGTCATGTGAATTAATGAATAGTAGCCTTACTGGATATCTTGTAAGATGATGGACAGACCGAATACATAGAGAACCCTACTATGAACGTTATCTCATACCGGACGAGGTATCGAGTATTGGTATTTTTTATGCTCATACCGGATGGGGTACGAGACAATCCGATTCACCTTCGTACTGAACGGGGTATCGAATATTGATATTTTTTACGCTCATACCGGATGAGGTATGGGGACAGCCCGATTCACCATCGTACCAGACAGAGTATTGATGTATGGTATTTTTACCGCTCATACCAGACGTGGTATGAGGGTGACCCTATTCACCCTCATACCTACGAGGTATTGAGCGATATTATTTTTGGCGTTCATACCGAACGAAGTATAGGAACGATCAGTTAGTTGAAAATGTTGAATATTGGTTCACGCGTGGTAGGATATCCTTATGGATCCCTAGGGATACCAGTAGGTAAATAAAAAGGGAATGTAATTTTTATTGTTCACTCAAAAATGATATTGGAATATTATTTGAGTTATTGGCTCTATAGGTCGATTTTAGAAATCTCATAACGGTAAATATATGTAATAAATATTTTTTTTATGATAAATAAATTTACTTAAATTGGGAGTTTCATTTGTTATTTTTATGATTTTTACCAACCTTCAGTCTCTGTATTGATGGGTAATGTAATATTTTTACTAGAATAATATGGTTCACTATTTCATTAATTAGTTCAGATCAAGAGGGACAAGACTCAGATTTTGATCAACAAGAGTGTTGTAAATAGTTCACCACCCGAACTCTTTTCAAAAGCTAGTTAAGGTTGTCATAGAATGCTTAGTATATTGTATTTTGTTTATTTTTTTGATTTTCGTTTGTTTTTTTTTTAGAAGATACATTATTGTAACCCTATCGGACATTATAAATTATTGTGTGAAGAATATAAGCACTAAATTTTATTGTTTTGCGTCCGCATTTAATTAATGACTTTATTTAATATGAAGTTTCGGTTTCAAATAAATCCGTTTATATTTTACAAACCCAAATTCATTTTAACCCAAGCCCAATCAATTTTGTTTTTCTAATCCATTTAAATTATGAATTGCTACATAATCAATAATTATTTTATTACTGTAAGCATAAAAAGTTGGGGAAAAAATAAGAGAAACTTTTCTGAAAAATAGAAATATATTTATACTCTTATATAAATTTACGGTGCGAGAAGATTACCACATGTTGGGAAATGAAAACGAAAACGAAATTTATAGTGGTTGGTAAAGCCCTTATTTTATGTATTCTCATATATAATTTTTATTTAAAAATTATTGTTAGTATTTATTTTATTAATAAATTAATGCATACTCTAAGCTAATTTATAATTACTGGCACAATCATTATGAACGTCTCGGCTGGCGAGAACAGAAGAAATAAATTACCGCGAGGACTTGAATATATTGCATGATTTCATTACAAGCGAATATTAGGGCAAATAAAATTTCATAATATTGATTTTTTTTTTTGTCAATGCAAATAAATACAATTTTTATTTTTAATAATTGTATGCTAATGTTTAAACATAACAATTCTTATGAATTATAAATTATTAATTAGATATTAATGTTTGGATTAGGGAAAAATTAAATAACAATCCATTTTTTTATTTTTTTGAGAAATAAAATAGTTAATAATTAAAAAGTTATTGAGTATTTATTTTCTCAACAAATTAAAATTATGATATTTGCTTTATATTTTATTTTAGTAATATACTTTTAATTGCCCAAACAAATACTATATGATTATTGCGCGAGACACCGTATAAAACCCACTTTTAATGAGCTAGATGAGCATTTAATGCTGTCAACAACTGCCTATTGTGGTAACAACTAAGGTATTTATGGCACTATAAACATTATTGGTCTTCTATTTTTAATAATAAAATCATAAGAAAAAAACAGTATCTGTCATTAATTTTTGTAGCTAAATGTGAAAAAACGTTGAAGTATTTTAACCCATTGTAATCGATTCATAGTATTTATTTTATTAAAAAAATATAATAAATTTAATTAAATTTGATCACCACAATCTCATTAATATTTGTGAATAAAATTATTAATTCAGTTGAATCAAATATTATAAACAATCACCTATTAATTTAATTTCATTAAAGAGTCTACGATTTTTAGATTAATTAAGAAAATGACTTCACAAAACTTAAAACTAAATGAGAGTTTTTAAAATAAATTGTAAATTTTATTTTTAAACTGTATCACATATATTTTTACTTCTCAAATTGGGCGTACTGATATATGGGAGGTGAAGATCATGAGATTAAGCTCCTAATATCTTTTATTTTTTAAAAAATAAATTATATTATATTTACCATCTATGTATCACATGTATTATTAATTTTAATTTGGGTGTATAAGATATAGTGTTAAATCATAAGATTGAGCTTTGAATATCTTTTATTTCTATTAAAATCTTTAAAATTATATAATATATATATCATAAAAAACTAAATTAAACATTTCATACGAGTTTATAAATAAATACCCATAAGGCATCCACTTTATCCTTTTTAGTGTCTTTTATTTCTTTCAAATCTTTAAAATTTATATACATACATATATATATATATATGTAATATCATAAGAACTAAATTAAACATTTCATAGGAGTTTGTAAGTAACCACAAGGCATCCACTTTATCCTTTTTAATTTACTGGCTTGTTTTGTAGTACATTTTTTATTACGTGGAATTTGGAATTTGCCCACCGAGTCAACACGGTGACATGATGTGTCATGTAATTTACAGCTGGTTCTACGCGTTTCATTTTCATTATTGATTCTCTTTCACTTCCACCCCCGGTTTTATCCTCAAATTACCATTTTGTCCCTGCATCTTTTTAAATAAAAAATAAATTACAGTTTATTCCTAAACAAAACTTTTTCTGTTAGCTCATTCACAGTTAATTATGAAAATCTTAAATTAGCTTAAGATTATGAGGTTTATTTTTATTAAATTTTAAATAAAATAATTACGTTATATACAATTTGAAAATAACAACTTTTATATTAAATTATTCAGAAAAATGTAAACTTAATTTTTAAATAAGCGTAAAAGGGCAATATCGTCATTACATATACTGGAACGTACTCTCTGCATAATTTTTTTTTTTGGCTACTTGTCAATATCCTTTTCAATTCAAAATCTAACAAAATTTGCCAGCTATCTTCACATCCATTTACATGCAAAGCTACCATAAATATCAATTACTCGATCGCAGTCTTCTGCAATCTCAGTTCCGATTCAACCTACTGAGTCATGTCCGTCACCCAAGAACCAACTCAGCCCCCTCAATCCTCATCAACTTGTACCCATCTAGAATCCGCCCCGGTCATCAACTCTCGCTCCAATAAACGAACCCGCCAAACCGACACCCCATTCCGTGGCGTGCGCAAGCGGAGCTGGGGCCGTTACGTTTCGGAGATACGGTTGCCGGGTCAAAAAACCCGGATATGGCTCGGGTCTTTCAGATCCCCTGACATGGCTGCTCGGGCTTACGACTCGGCTGCGTTTTTCCTCAAGGGAAACTCGGCCTCCCTGAATTTCCCCAACTCCATTGACTCACTTCCTCGACCACTCTCGTCTTCACGCCGCGACATACAGTCGGCTGCGGCCCAAGCGGCTCTTGTTTCTGTCGGGTCGGATCCTAAAAATGAATGGCGTGAGGGCAGAGAGAACACGACGTCGTTTAAAGAGGATAGTGAAGTTGATTACTTTCCGCCACTAAGTCCACTCACCTTTGACTCGGTGAGCGGGGAGTTGTGTCTTATAATGGATGATGACGAGATTCGATTAGCTTCCTATTTTGATTTGTAAGAATAAGATGTACATATATATATATATATATTTATATATGTGTGTGTGTGTGTGTGTGTGTGTGTGTCTACGTGCGTCGATATATATATATATATATATATATATATTTTCCTTCTCAATTTTCTTCCGATGTGTGTTTAGTATGTACATATAAGAATATGGTGTAGGAGTAGGATTACTTCCCACAAGATGAAAAATAAAATAAATGTAAATTAATGGTTATAAATTTCGTTTGATTTATTAAATTAAATTACATTACATCGAAATCAGGTGTATAGTTTTTACGCATTTATAATTTATTGAAGTTATCTACTACGCATACACGCTTAAAAACACAGTATTCAATTTTCGCACATTCAACACCAAATAGGAAACTAATTCGATATCCAAGATAATTTCTAAAATTCAATTATTATTTAATATTTTCATATTTATAAATTTATATTTAAAAACTAAAATTTTTATAATTAAATGTATTTAGGTAATTTCACATGTCATTAAAGGAGAAAATGACAAATAATACAATTTAATGAACTAAAGCGTAAACATCAAAAAGTAGGTTGTTGGGTTAGAGTGCGTGAAATGGGAACCAAATTAAATGATTATAAAGAAACAAAGCGTCTCGAGATTAGGCAAAAATACCATAAATTTCATTTTATTTTATAAATTGAATTATTAATTTAAAATTAATTTTACATACAGTAACCACCAAAAATATCTCCAATACTATGAATTGATGAAGAGTTATGTGATTAAACTAAAATTATAAATTAATTAGAGAAAAAGAGTTTGTTGAAGCATGAAATTCACATGATTAAACTGACAAGCTCAGAAATAGAAGCTAGCCATATATTAAATTCAGTTATAATTAAACCATCTGATTATACACGCAGTTTTAGCCTACAGTTCCTACCTCTATTATTTACATAATTTAATTAATTAGTATAATATTAATTAATTTGTTCTTAATTAAGGTGAACCGGAGGGGAATATTTGCTTTGCTGAAGAAGAAGATTATGATGAGGGGGAAAGCGGTACTTCTGTCAGGAAAAGCCATTTTGATGGCATGCATAGGGAGCTTTCTTGCAGGGTCTCTGTTTGGTAGCAGGAATTGGAGTACTCGCTCGGCGAATTATGATCTACCCAGGGATAACCATCACCGGCTTCCAATCATTCCTTATCATGTCAACAGGAACATGGTACAGTTGCCATCTGATTCCCGTCATGATCATGGCCATAATAATCCAGTAAGTGCTTCCTGGCTTAATCTGAGTTATTTTTTTAAGTGCTTATAAGCTGAAGGATAATCCGTTATCCATTAAATTATTATTTAATAACCAATAAGTAACTAATTTCTAACAACCTCTAAAAATTAAATGATTTTGTAATTTAATTTTGTTTTTCAAAAAAACTTTTTAGAGAATCGTTTTAAGTTAAACTAACAAATATGATTTAATTCTGTTTCGAATCAATCAGGGACTGCCTCAAGGAGTAGCTGGAGATGTTATGGGGGAAGTCGTGAAAACGCATCGAGCAATCCAGTACGTGAAGTATACATCTACATGTAAATATATATATATATGTACACATCGACTACAATATATATATATATATATATAATAATGAGTTGGATGCTATTAATTAGTTATGAATGGCTTGACGATACTGACGATGATGATGGTGATGATAAATTATATGTGTAGATCACTTGAGAAAACTATATCAATGCTAGAAATGGAATTAGCAGTAGCTCGCACGAGCAGCAGTAATGGCGGCGATGGAATTCAAAATCCACCGCCGACGAATCACACATTGCAGAAGGCCTTCGTGGTGATCGGAATTAACACGGCGTTCAGTAGCAAGAAACGGCGGGATTCGGTCCGCGAAACGTGGATGCCAGGAGGAGCGAAGCTGAAGAAACTGGAGAGAGAGAAAGGAATAGTTATAAGGTTCGTAATCGGACACAGCGCCACTCCCGGCGGCATTCTGGACAAAGCGATCGACGCCGAGGAGGTAGAACACGGCGATTTCCTCCGGCTGAAACACGTGGAGGGGTACCACGAGCTATCCACCAAGACTCGTCTCTATTTCTCCACTGCGGTTTCGATTTGGGATGCTGAATTTTACCTCAAGGTCGACGACGATGTCCATCTGAATTTAGGTATTTATGTATTATTAAAAGTGAAAAAATAAATAATTAAATATATTTTTGGCTAATTACGTTTGTTGTTATAAATTTTAATAACGGAAGGTACTTTAGTGAGTAGACTTGCAAGATACCGATGGAAACCCAGAGTATATATTGGGTGCATGAAGTCGGGGGCCGTACTCTCTCAAAAGTAAGTAATGATTATATACATTGGAATTCTCTATTTTGCCTATTTTCTTTAAGTTTGTTGTTATTAAACCACTGCATCATTAATATTTATATAAAAATTGTTGATTCAAATCAATCAATTATAATTTCATTAGCTACTTGAGTACTTTGCTCCACCGGAGACCGGGGAGAGGGAGGTCACTCATCATTTTAAAGAGTTCTATTGAAAGAAAATGACCAGACATGATTGATCAATTACTATTTATAAATTGGTAGAGGTGTGAAGTATCATGAACCAGAATATTGGAAATTTGGGGAAGAAGGAAACAAGTATTTCAGGCATGCGACAGGACAGATCTATGCCATCTCCAAGGATCTCGCAGCATACATCTCCATTAACCAGTAAATCTCTTATCATCTCAAAAAGATTTTATGTTATGAGTACGGCTGAATATTTTTTAATAAATCATTTATTGTTTGAACGATTTTTATTTGGAATCATAAATTTTGTAGGCCCATACTTCATAGATATGCTAATGAGGACGTGTCATTGGGCTCCTGGTTCATCGGCTTGGAAGTCCAACACGTTGATGAGAGGTCCATGTGTTGTGGCACTCCACCTGGTAATATCCCATACGTATAAATAATTTGTGTGTGTGTGTGGTAAAATAACAACGAATTTAGCGAGAGACATATGTTTAATATACTTATCTCTTGTATTGACCCTTGTCGAGATGGAAGTCATGTAACAATTATGTTACCAAGAGTCTTTCACACATCAAAAACATAAAAACTGAAGCCCACAGCACATATTGCCTTAGAGAATAATTATTCTTTTTTGTCGCCAACAATAACTTACCTATTCGTTTTTAGTTGCATTATCTCATTCTTTCTCCGTACCCTATAATACTAACAACACATGTTTCTTTTAAACCAATAAATAATGTTTGTTTTCAATTATATCTATTTGTTGTAGGACTATCAGCTAGCAATAATCTTTATATAAATTGTTTTTATACAATTATGTCAACGTCTAGGGGATACATATAAAATTAATGCAAACAAAAATTGACAGTTGATAACTTATTTGAATAATTTTAAAAAACGTATTGATTAATTAAATAAATTTTTTTTGTAAGTAATCAATTTGGACAAAAATAAATATTAATAAAATACATGAGTAGAAATTTAGGATTATGAAGTCATTTGACTAAATCCAACAAAAAGTTGGTTTATTTGAAAAACAGTAGTAAATTGATTTGAACATTTATATGATTTTGATATTTAAGCCTCAGGAAAATAACACTGTGCAATTGGGATTTGACACTTGCCAGACTGTGAATGGAAAGCACAAGCTGGAAATGTGTGCGTGGCGTCATTCGACTGGTCTTGCAGTGGAATATGCAAATCCGTTGAGAGGATCAAACACGTGCATACCTCGTGCGGGGAAGGCGACGGTGCTGTTTGGAATATTGATCTCTAACTTCTTTTTCTTTTGACGAATAAAAATTCTCTGTATTGTATTGGTAGCGAAATTTAGTACGGAGGGAAGTATCAACCTAAATCTTGATGATGTGCGCCTCTGACTATTATGTCATTTTAAAACTAATTAACAAATTAAATTAATTATAAATTAGTTTTAAGGTAAGGGTGAGTGTCAGACTCACTGCTCGAGTTATAAATAATTTTGGAGGAATTAATGCAAATGTCGTTTTGCTTTAATACTATTTGCAAATAATGCGAGATCCTATTCCTCTTTAAAGTTAGGAACACTTGTTGGAGAAGTTCCCGCTAAAATTTTCATAAACCCAAATGATTCACTTCGCATTAACCGCCTTATGGGTTTTGATGAAGTGGCCGCCGAGTGCATGAATTTTCTATTATACCATCTGAAACGTGGATATGTCTTTTATATTCGTCATTGGTCTACGTTGACCAAACCGATTTTTATTGGATGTACCCGTACGTCGTCCATTCTAAACGGTCCTATGATAATTTATACATCACGCCTATCACCTTTCAAACAAAAAAGTAATTCAGTTTTCAAATTTTATTTAATTAAAAAATCCCCTGACGCAGGAAAAAAAGAACCGCCTTGGCGTGGTCCCAGAGAGCCAGATGGGCCCCACTA
>NW_019028664.1:0-10881 GCF_000150535.2 Carica papaya | reverse complement strand
ACTCGAATTCGCAATCAGAGAGTAGGTTATTCAGAAAGAATTCTCAATAAACAGAAAGGAGGAGGAAGAAGCGAAATGCCTAGTGATTCCGATTGAGACATCGAACTTTCCCTCCCTATTGGAGAAGTACCAAAGAGAGAAAAAAGACTAGGGATCACCTTAGATGAACAATAATTAATTGTATATGTCTATTTTTAATAATGAAAGAAAGTTTGTTATTAAAGTATCTGTCACTTTATGTTAGTTTTTCTATAATAATATAATTAACTTATATTGGTAATGGTAAAGATTTCAAATTCTCACTTATGATTGTTCCTCTGTGTCTTATCCCTATGAACCTCTAGAAATTAATAATGTCCTGATACAATTAAAGAACTTATGAGAGAAGATAAAAATTTTGATTTACTTTCTATGTTGTTTTGATTGTCTTATGCACCAAATCTGTTAATTTACTTATTTTGTTAATTTATTATTATTATTTATTTTTTAAACTTAATTCATTATTTTTACTTGTCAATATAAGATTAAAGAAAAACCGTAAGAAGAGTGTAAAAAGAGCAATATGCATGCATGGGAGAACCTATTACATATACTATTTTTTTTTCCCCAGATTTTAGTATATGGCCAATTGTAACGACACCCATCTTTAAAATTCTATCTATAATTTACAGTTTTTTTCTTTAAAAAAAGTTATGAATTTAATTTATATATATATATATATATATATATACCTAATAGATGGAAGGTCTTCGAAAATCTTTCCTAGTTCCTTTTTTCAAAGGTCAATCTTTCCTAAATCTTTTTCTTGTAAGTCTTGCTGTTGAAATAAGAAGTACAATATTATTATAAAATTTGAATAGTTCATTCAATTGAAAGTTGCATGCTGCTCTAAAATGAATTAAGTTGGGAAGGTTGGCCTCATGTTCTTCTGCTGTGTGCCAGCTGCACCCATCACTTCACTGTTCCACTGCACTAAATGTTGTCTGGAGAAAGAATTTGCATTCTGTACGTTATTGATTTTTTTTAGATAATTACTGATTTATTGAATTAAGAATTATGTTGTAATTTAGTTTTATATTTTTTTTCTTGCAATACAATCCTTTTAACTTATAAAAGAATTCGAAACCAAAATTTTTAATTAAAATTTCTATAAAAGTAAAAAAAAAAAAAAAATTTAATATTGTTTGAGTAATATAAATAAATTTAGAATTAGAAACTAAAAAATCAAAAAATAGTTATAGTATTTACTTTCTTTTTCATAAATTTATGATCAAATCATTAAAAGCTCTTAATTAAGGCCTAATTATAACATAATAAATACTTCGTGAACTAAAATGACATTAATTTGTCCTTACTCTTTTATGTGTTAGGTTAATTTTCATCCTTTACATCGCAGACCCTTTGATTTAAGGTCAGCAGACAAGTATTTATTGAACCATCTTGTATAGTCAAAGGAGAAGATGAAAAGGTCTACCTAAGTATTATTGTTCCATAATTGAAATAAAGACCCAATTATTTTACAGTTTATAATTTCTTTAATAAAAAAAGAGAGAGAAAGAATTGTGTGACATTTCTTTTTCTTTTATGATTTTTTTCAATCCTTTTTAAAAAATTTTCTTTTTTTTTTTTTTGAGGAGGAGAATATTTCTTTGATCTGCATGTATATATATGTGGTGTGGATTCTTACCACTTGCCATATATACTATAATAGTGTTCATGAGGACCTTACCGTTTATCTTCTGGCTTTACATGAGTAAGACTTATTTTTGAGGCTATAGCTAGCTAGCTACCTGTATATACGTATATAATATGGCTTGTATTAAAATTGCTAAACTTGTAAAAACTCCACCACCAAAACTATTCACATGTGCATTTAAGTCTATTTGATCTGCATATTTCCAAAGCTGTTTCTGCCTATAATACACTGTAAACAATTTATACATTGAAAAAAGGGACTAAAAGCAACAAGTGCAATAATAGCATATTCTTCTAATCTTTATTAGTTGAAACGATAACTCACTTCTCTGCTTTTTTTCTTGGTGAAGAGCATTCAACTTTAACTCATGAGTCACGATATACAACATATATATAAATATATATATGTTTTAACTACTGCTGCTTGGAGAAAGTATGTGGAGCTTCTTTTGAGTCTAAGTTTCAAATTTTCATTTCTAATTAAAAATCTATCATGTAATGAAAAAAGCAATTACAAAAACCATAAAGACTTTCACGAAACTATATGATCTGGGGAATTTACATCACACACTTTAACTTTACAGACAGGCCATAGTCAGCTTACTAATTATGTCTGTGTATCTTCTTGCTTCAATTAATCAAAGGTATGCATGGTGGTTGACTTTCTAGCTTCTTGGCATGCACAGGCTCACAAGAAAGCAAGTCAAACTTTAATTCTTCGTCTCAAACAATAAATAAAAAGCATGGCTGGCCTCTATTAGTGCAAACTTGGCTCATCCATCCAAACTTTTTCAGTCTACATAATTTCTTTCTCATTTTAAAAGCTATTTTTGCTAATTCCACTTACACGCACAGCTAAAAACAATCGTTGGATTCAGAATCTTCATGATTTTTTGGATTAATTTGATCATACATATATAAATAAACTCACAACATATTGTTAGAGCACAAATTTTGGTAGAATCTAAAACTTATATATTTCTCTAATTATTCCACAGGAAATATTTCTATATAAAATTAATTTTTATTGTTCTAAAAAGTACTGTTACCCATTTTTTGGTTTTGCAACGTGAAAATTTTGGAATAAATTTTACAACTATTTTGTATTTATTCAAAGTATAACTTAAAACTTCTAAGATAAATGTCAGTAATTTATTGATCTTTCAAACACGTGATGCATACAGTCAAAAGAACTGGGTTTTTTTTTTTAAACTGTTAATTTTCCTTCTCAAACCAAGATGAACCCAATTAATGCAAAGTCTTAAGAATTTTTTTAAGGAAGAAAAGTATAAAAGACTTCAGTACAACTCAACTTTCTTCATGATAGTGACCAACATTGCTCCAATCGCTCAACATTTATATGTATACACATACATATATATAGATCGGAGAGATGAAAACAATAGAACCATGAGTTCAACGTACCTAGATATTTTGAAAGGTGACATACTGCATCTGAACATTTTAAAATTGAAGTCTATCTTACAAAGATCATGAATAGTTTTAACAAGATAATGGCCAAAGATTTATTAGCGCATCTGAAGAAACCTGACATAATAATAATGAAATTTACACTTCGGTTTCTACTATTAATAAAGGGTGACAAGTGACAATTAAATTTCTCCATGACAGGGCCACTGTGGAATAATTCTATCAGTGCAACATGATCATCACCTAGATCCAAAAATAATCAAGATCCAAAAAAAGTAATTAGCCTAAAACAAGAATTACAATCGCTTGCCCTTCAGAAAAAATTAGCATTATCATCTAATGTCAAGTCCCTAAGGAAATCCTTCCCTTGTGTAGTAGCACCTTCATCAAACAGCCATTTCTCAAGCAAAGACAGAGGAACTTGTTCATTGTGTTGATCTGATTTGCTTTCATGGTCTTGGAAAAGGCTAGCCTCAGGTGACACAGACTGGGAGAAATCTGAATTGGAGCTCTCAAACGAATCAAAACCAAACAGTACTGACTCATCAAACCCACCTTCTGATAACTCCATGCAATCACTGTTATTTACTTGGTTCTGCTCAGTGCCTTCACTGGAGGATGCAGACTCAGTCCCCGGAGCCATGTTGCTGAATGAGAACTGAGTTGCATCTGAGTTGGCGCAAGCTGGTTTTGAAGAAGAATCCCTCATCCACCCTTTAAGCAACTTAGCTATGTTCTCTGTGCTTGATGCATAGGCTGATGTTTGCCCTGGTTTTGTATAGGATTTCAGCTGAGACAAACAGTTTGGTTGTTCTGGGTGCAAGGCGTCAACTAAAGCCTGCTTAGCCATGTGAATATCAGTTTGTAGTCTTCTCTCCCATTGACCTCTTGATGTGGGATATGAAGCTGATTGATTATGACCACCTTCTCTGAAATTTCCCTGGTGACCTTCTTCAAGCTTTTTGAGCTTCTTCTTCAAGTGGGTATTCCAGTAATTTTTGATATCATTGTCTGTTCTTTGAGGAAGGTAAGAAGCTATGGCAGCCCATCTGCACCCACAATAAATGCCTCATTAATTACTCTTTATCAGAAACTGTGAAATTAAATATCTACCACCAGGAAACATATAATAAAAGATTAGATAGTTTCCAGAAGCAAAGTGACCAAGTATTACCTATTGCCTAAAAGAGCTTGAAGGTGAATTATCATCTTCTCCTCCTGCTCTGTGAAGTTACCGCGTTTAATCCCTGGCCTTAGGTAATTAGTCCATCTAAGCCTGCAACTTTTGCTGCACCTAAGCAACCCTAAAACACCCACATCAAAAAATCCAACCATATCAATAAGCATGAACATATATATACATACATACATATATATATCCGCAGTGATCAACTAAAGCTAACAAATTAAAACAAGAGAAAGGCTAGATATCCAAAAAAATATCTCAAGACCAAAAATCAAAACTATTTAGTGAAGAATAGAGTAAAAACTAAAAAGAAATATTTACACACGCACATATGCATAAATATAATGAATTCCTAACCTGTATTGGTAGGAACAGCCCTCCAATTACCAGGACCATGTTGTTGAATATAAGACACTAAAATGATATCCTCCTCAGGAGTCCATGGCCCTTTCTTAACACCCGTTTTATCACAACAGGGTGGTCTTCCCATCCTTTCGATTTTCTACCAAGAAAATTTTCCAAGAAAGCTTCAACCAAAACAAGTTTTATCTTATGCTGTGTTCTTCTCTCTTAGGAAAGAAGCTTCTTTTTTCTCCAGCTTGTTTGTGGGTCTAAGAGAAAAGGTGTGTTTGGCGTTGCATATATAGGAAAAGTAGATGGAAAGAGAAGAAGAAGACGCTGACCTAAAAGCTAATTAAAAGCAGGAAAAAAAAAAAAAAAAAAAAGAGTCAAAAGATGACAGCAAATGCATTAACTCTAGGGTTACCCAAAGTCAGCTGTGCCAATACCTTCTGTGTCTCACAAAACCGCGTGGCATTCAATGTGCCCTTTTAACTCTCTTCATCTTAATTGTTTTTCAAATTTCAATATCACCTTAAACATTAATGTAATTCAATTCATGAAAACAGCTAGTTAAGACGTACATGTAGCTTTAGGCTCATAAATTTTTAACTTTGAAAACAAACAGGCGTTTGTTAGGGTTTTGTATATTAATTTTGGAGGTTAAATACTCAACATCCGACATTTGCCCTATTCTTCTTGTACGCATAGATAGATATACATATATATATATATATATATATTCAGCATATGTACACATGTGTACACCATAAAATTAGAACAGAACGAAAAACAGTGCCCGATAATTTTTTTTTTTTTCCTTGACGGGTTCTTAATAATTATTACTGAAAATTCCAAAAATGACAAATGAGTTAACACACCTTGTAAATATGATATATTTATAACATATTTTAAATTTTGTTTCCATGATTTTTTAATAAAAATTTTAAATAAATTGTCAACTCATTATGCTTCCAGAACATCTGAAAAAATATATAATTTAAAAAATGAATATTTAATAACATTTTTCTCTAACTTAATTAAAAATAGAACGAAAACAAGACTTCGTTAATATTTCAAGGAGGTAATGGAAAAGAACATTTTACTGTTTGCCTCTTGATAAACTACAATATTGTAGCTGGATTAATTAGGCTGTTGTTTTTAGATGTTAAAATATAGTAAGATAAAAAGTTGTAATTCATATTTAAGTGCATTGAAGGATGTTATGAACGTGATGATTAGGTACATTAAGAATCAAGTGCTGATTGGCCCAACATGCCTCAATTTAATTGTTTCACCTTTTTGCTTCGTGCATGTGAGCTGCATGGATGGTGCTTGTGAAGTATGGACAAATAATATCAAATTTTCTAATTAAAAAATATTTATGTGTCTTTTCCCATGTCGATTTAATTTTGTATTTTCTGAGTCACACCACAATTAGATTATTATTGCCATCCAAATATGCCAGCAAAATATTTATTATAATTATATCATTTCCAATATGCATATATATATATATATATATCATGTGAAATAATGCAGCAACCCTTATTTAGCCAGCCCACTCCACTTTAAGAATATTTAATTTATATTGCTCCAGACTAATTTGGAAGGAGAAAACGAAGTCAGATAAACCAAATAATATAAAAATTAATTAAAGATCTCGCTTGGATACTATAAAATTAATCTTCCTGTATGTATAATAAATGTTCTCAAATTAAAGACTACCGGTCAAATAATTATTTACTTAATTAATTAAATTTTCCTGTATTTTAAATACCACATCTATTGTGTATATATATATATATATATATTTTTAATCAAAAAGTTTAAAAATAGCATCGCATATAGACCTTTAAATTTTGGATTAAGCATGTTTGCGAAGACTTAATGTTCCATTTGACAAATAAAAATCTTTCCAAAGAATTTATAAATACTTACACATAAAAGTATATTTAGTTATTTAAAACAAAATGAATGTTAATAGGTGGGTGTTAATACCAAATGGGTATTTTTATGTACAAATAAACATGTAAATCTTAGGAATAAAAATTAAGATATTCTCACGTGGTAACGAAAATCAAAGTTTCTTGGTCCTTAAGTTGTAAAATACTGAATTACGAAGAGTATAATAAAAACAAATGACATAAATGTAATTATATATTTTTTTTCCAACTTTTATTCAGTTTTGGCAGTGGGAATATTTAATGGTGTATTGAAAAGAGTAGCATTAAGACTTACTGTGAAGTATCTCTATCACCCTCCATACTTTCTTCTGGATAATTTCCTTTCAAATTTGCTTCTACCGACTTAATTACTCGTTTCATAGGAATGGTTGACTTTTTTACTACCCACGACACAGTCATCTCTTTGACCATGTCATCATTTTATAAACACCACACCCTAACATACGCATCCGCATGTATAATGTTAACGAATAGATTTTGGATGATATACGGTGACTGCATTATAATTTATTCTGATTCTTTCATAAAAATAAAAACAAAAGAGTCGCTTAAAATTTTATTTAAATATTAGTAAAAAAAAAAAACATTTATTTGAATATAGATATAAATGGGTTTTGGAAACAAAAAATTCTTTCGAATTTGATTTAGTTATATTTTTAATTAAAAACATATACAATATATTCTCTAATTTATTATAAGTTGAATCTAATAAAAATTTAATTTTGCAATTAAAAAGTCAATAAAAAGCTAAACATGTTAGCTAAATACATTAATTACAAACATTTAAAATTTTACAATTTAATAAAAACAAGTAAGAGATTTGTGCATGGCCGACTGCCTGCGTGGGAAAGAGGATGAAAATTGGTCTGGTGCTACTGCTGAGAAGCTGAAGGCGAAGGACTGAAGGAAGAGGCTGCTGCTGGAGAAAAGAAAGGAAGAAACACTGTTAAAAACCCGAGATGTGAAAAAATAAAAAAAAATAAAAAATAAAAAAAAAAAGATGAGAGACAGATGTCGTAATTTTTGTCTATTTTTTATTATATAATTTTTTTATTTTTTATTAAATCAGTACAAATTAATACGGAAATAAAACTAAACAGATGGATTTTAAACTGTAAATATTGATCCCAAAAATTTAAGAAAAGAAATTAGACTATTCCAAACAATCAATTTCAGAGCAGATTCGTACCAAATGCGGATTTTATAGATTTAAAGATCAAATTAAATTTTATGTATGTGGATAATTTGTTTAATAGCCTTCTTAAGAAAGAAAAGTAGAATAGCAACAAATCATGCAACTACTTTCACATGCATAAATACAAGAGAACAGACATAGCTTTCATCCCATATGTTCACATCTAGACATATTAATGGAAGGTCCAGTGGAGGCCCAAAATCCAGAGTCTTGTAGCCACCACATAAACAATTTCCTTCACACCATAAACGAATTGAATAGCACATACAGATATCTATATATAAATAATACATATCATCATCACTCGAAACAATATCAATTAAGTTTGCACTAATTAATATACTTTAAAATTACTATTAATTAATGAATTAAATTTTAAAAGAAAACCTTGATAGATATTTAACTGAAATCGATTTAACTATGCTAATATCATAGATAATATTAATTATGTAGACACACACACACATTACATAGAGAGAGAGAGAGATTTAATGGGCTGCTGGACACTTAATTAGGACTGCATGGTGGGTTTGGACCCATCATTTATCATCCATCAATAATGAAAATGATGGGTTAAAAATAAGTAAATTTTAGCGTTTTGTCACCAGCAAGCGCATGTTGATTTCAATTTTTTACACGAAATTTGGATTTTGTTAGATCTTTTGGGAGTTCGTTGAAATTTTATGAACTAAAAGGTGAATGAATTTACACTCGTCAAATTATATATAATATGATGTGTTGCATATGCCCTATCAAATAATCCATAGCCTGTCAATTCGTATAATTTAATTGATATTTTAATTAATTAAAATAACAAAAATGTCAATACATTTTAATTTCTTTCCCATTGAGTGTTTTTATAGTGTAGTTAGTAACTAGTTAGCTTCAATTTTATTAATGTGATAATTAATTAGCACATGTAATCATATTATTTACAAATAAATTCCATTTAATAAACTAACGTCTGGTTTCGTTGCCTATTAAAACCAAAACCAAAACCAAAACCAAAACCAATGAAGGTTTAGTTGTTGAATATACGTTTAAATTTTCAATATAATTAATTGGTTACTAAATAATTGTATAAAAACTTGGGGTTTATAGTTACGAATTTTGGTTACGCCTCATTTCTATTAGCCAACTAATGCATGAAATTACATTTTACTCTACAGTAATAGCTTTAGTTAATTTTTTCTTACAAATTTTTAAATATTCAATCGTAATTAAATATTTTACATGTCAAAGCCGAATTTTGGAGAGCAATTTTTTTTTTTTTTTTTTTTTTTTATAATTAATATTTTTTATTCTATATAAACACATCTGATTATCTGTACATTTTGAAATATGTTAGACAAGTTCTAATTTAACCCACACTTGATAAGTTAAAATTATAAATCAAAATATAATTTCTCTTGTAAGCCAACATTTTCTTTTTTTTTTTTTTTTCCCTTTGAATGGCCTTGTTTCTCAATCTTTTTTTGGCTAGTAATTCAACATCTTTGTAATTCCCAATCTCATAGGAGATAAAAGTTTGATATTTGTAATAAAACTTCATGTATTGATGGTTTCGACATCAACTTTGTAAATAAAAATTGGTAGGGAATAAACTAATGATTTCATGGGTTTTATTAGTTTCGTCATAATAGAAAATTTGTGGGCGTCCATCAAATGCATCATTCATTTCTTTCAATCCCATAACATCCTTTTTGGGTCAAGTTTTTATTTACAAAATTTCAGCTAAAATTATGTAAAATGCTAGTTGTGGATTAAGAAGAACTTTCTTTTATTATTGAGTTTCTCGATAATCAAAAACTTGTAGGCTCCATCAATATGCCATTCATCTCTTGGTCCCATAATGCAATCGTCTTTTTGGCCTCAAGGACTTCATATTAATATCATTGGTAAGTTATATTTACTAAATTTTAGTTAGAATTGTGCCAAGAGGCAAATTTCGAATTACTAACTTTTTTTTTTTTATATATAAATTCAAGTAAGGCTATCTAAAATTGTCTATTGATTTGAAGAAAATAGTCAAGTCTTGAGGCACTGACAGCTTGGGACTCAAGGTTGATTTTAGTTTGAATGAAATCTTGTGATCTTAGCATATTATTTGGGAATAGAAAAAATGTGAGCTTATATTTGGCATTCATATCAACATTGAGTTCTATGAGTTTATAAATTGTGTGGAAAATGAGACAGAGTTGTGAGCCTCTTAGTTTTTCCTTTATAAGTGATTTTAACTAAGTTCCAAGTTTAAAGAGTTTTAGTATATGATCAAAATTGAGTAGTTTAAGTTTTTTTGACAAACACCCCCATCATTATGTAATGCCTAAATTTAATTTAATGAAAATTAAATTAATTTATAATTGTAATTTTTAAATTTTAATTAAGTATAAAAATGAAGAAAATTTGATAAAGAATGAAATTGAAAATAATTTTGGAAAAAAATAGTAAAAATTTAGATTTTGAGAATATTTTTAAAAGAAAAATCAGAAACTGGGAGTTTAAATGCAATTTAGAAAAGTTGTGCCACGTATGATGCCCGGTCAGCAACTCCGACGACTCAGAACGCGACGCGTGGAAACGGATATTGACAGGTGCCACACGAGAGGCCACATGGGCGATCCGCGTGCCCACGATCACGACCTAGATCCGTTCCCGCACGCACGGACAGTCCGGATGCGTTTCTTTCCCAAACGCGATCGGACAGTCAGATTTAAATGCGATCAACGGTCCAGATCTACTTCTTATCTAAACGCAATCGAACGATCCAGATTAGATCGCAATGAACGGTCCAGATTAACTCCATAGTTAATCGCGATCGAACAATCCAGATCAAACGCGATGGACGGGTCAGATTAAATGAAAACGAATATAAATAACCTTATTCACACCAAACTCTAGTCCTAACCGCCAGACCCCCCTGCTTGAGAAGAAGATCTAGCCGCTGGGAAGGAAGCTGTCGCCGCTATGCCGGAGTCTTTTCCGACCACCAAAAGAGGTAAAAAAAAAAATTTTTGTTTGAAATTCAATTTTAAACACCTCCATGGCCAAATCGGAACAAAAAGACC
>NW_019028663.1:0-10868 GCF_000150535.2 Carica papaya | reverse complement strand
TCTGGATTGTATTTTAACACTACTTATCAATCCTAAATGGATGGTCAGTCGGAACGTATGATCCAGATATTAGAAGACATGTTGCGTGCTTGCGTCCTTACGTCATTGACTTTGGCGATAACTGGTATGAGTATCTTCTCCTATGTGAATTTTTTTATAATAATAGTTATCATTCCTGCATCGACATGGTTCCATATGAAGCATTGTATAGAAGGCTTTGCCGTTCTCCCACTTATTGGAGTGAGGTTAGAAACAAGCATCATTTGGGACCAGACTTCATTTAGGAGACTGTTGAGAAGGTCGCGATCATCTGCAAGAAGTTGTCTACTGTCCAGAGCTGTCAGAAGAGTTACGCTGACAATCATAGATGACCCTCAGAATTCACCGTGGGAGACCAGGTATTCCTCAAGGTTTTCCCCTACAAAGGAAAGATACGATTCAGGAAAAGAAGGAAGTTAAGCCCTCGTTATGTGGGACCTTTTTGAATCGTCGAGCTCATTGGACTCATGGCATACCGCCTCGCTCTATCCTGAGAGTTTACGGGTTTACATGATGTCTTTCATGTCTTAATGATAAAGAGGTATGACCATATTATTCCTCGCGATGAGGTGCAGGTACAAGTGGACATGACTTATGAGGAGGTTCCCATGGAGATTCTTGAGTGAACCGACAAGGTCATGAGCAACAAGATGATTCCCATGGTGAACGTGCGATGGTAGCATCATACTCTAAAAAAAGTAATGTGGGAGTTGGAAACCGAGATGAGGGAAAAGTATCCGGACCTGTTCGAGACAAATTTGGGGACCAAATTTTTCTAAGGTGGGGGATGATGTAACACTCCGCCCATTGTTGTGCTTAATTAATTTGAAAAACCTTATTTATTGGGGATTTTAGGCCGCATAGAACTAATTTAATTTACCACACATATTATTTATCGTAATTAATAAATTTTTCTGATTTTTTTAATTATTTTGATTTTATTTAATTTTAATTTAAATGCATTAATTTTATTTATTTTATTTCAGTACACATTTTTTTTGAAAAAATGGCAAAACGGGAAAAAATCACATGGAAATATCCGCAGGGTCAGACCCTGGCAAAACAGGAAAAAATAACGTAGAAAAATCCCTGGGGTCAGACCTTGCATGGGTCTTATCACGCGCTGGTGGGTCGTCCACGTGTCACCTCATGCGCAGACAGGAACCACACACTGTGCATGCACCATCTGCGCAGGCCGAAGCCCTCATGTGCCTGGGGCCTGCACGCGCGATAGGAGGCCTGTGCGCCTATAGGCTCGCTTGCAGCATGCCGGGTAGGCCACTGCCACCTCAGGCAATGCGCTGCCGTTGCCTCAGGCAATGGACCAGCCTTTCTAGCAGAGGAGACTTTCCTCCCTCATTTTTTGTGTCGAGCATCTTTTTTCTCTATCTCTTCACTTGATTTTGCCACTTGGTGCGAATCTGGTGGTATAAATAGGTCTTCCCTTCCCATTCTTCCATTTTTCAATAATGACAGAGAGAGAAAGAAAGAGAAAGTGATCTAGAGAGAAAATAAGAATGGTAGAGAAGAAAATGTCAAGGTTTCGGTAAGGAATTTAATATTTCTTTCAACATCTTAAGGAGTATGTTTAGATAAAAGAAAAATCATTAAATATGATAATTGTGATTTTTCTTGTTTTGCATGCTTTTGTGTTTGTAGGTCTAATAAGTTGAACTATTCCTATTTCAAGCATGCTATGTGATTTATAAACACTTGATGATTTTCATATAATAAAAATAATATGAAGTCGGTATATTTACCTGGAAAAAATAAAAGAAACAAAAAAAATTGGAATGAAGCATGAATTGTCCGAAGTTTGTATCTCCATTGACATGCATAATACATCAAGTGTTTCGTTAGGATTTTTATCTCTGAAGAGTATATTTCCCTAACCCCATCCAAGTTATCTATTTCCCCCTTCCCCATCTGGTTTGGAAAGACGTAAGAGAATCGTTCCCTGTAAATAATGGTGTACCCTCTGACGAGAGTGCTAACGTGAATATCTGTTAGGGAGTCACCTTTGGCTAAGTACTGTCGTGACTGTAGACATCTGATAGAACCACAATTGTTGGTGCGATCATGGTCCTAGATCATACCATAATTTGGCCAGCCAAAATTATGCATGAGCAAATTGCTATTATCTGTATCTGATCTGGTCATTCCACATGGGTAGTTGGAAATCTGTATATGCTTTCAAAGATGGAAGTTGCAATAACTTCACAAAACATGACATGAAAATCTAAGCATTTTATGATTTATTTGATTTTCTCTTTTATTTGGCATGATGTATGTTTGTTTGATTATATGAACGTACTATTTTCTATTGAATAAATTATTTTTGTAATATAAGATAGGCCTACAAAGTAGCCAAATGGTAAATATTTATGTTAGAATAATTCACCTTTAAAAGCTTATGATTTTATTTAAATACTGTTTTCTTTATTGAGTATATAAAACTCACTCTTTCCATGCCCCCCTCCCCCTAGATGAGGAATAAAATGAGGAACCGCAAGCTGACCTACTCATTGAAGCCTATGAGGATCCCGTGGATCCATAAACT
Source organism: Carica papaya (assembly GCF_000150535.2). Next base: position 8,269 of record NW_019028663.1, on the reverse strand, counting down.
TTGAGTGCATGAATGTCTCCGCACTCTAATCAGTCCAATAGCATAGTGAAAAAAGTGGACTTCTTTTATATTTTGACTTCGTATTTTGTAGCCATTTCTGGCCTCAGTTATACGTATGTAATTAGAACTCATATATACTTGTAAGAGATTTATATTAATTTGTTCTGCTGCAAAAAATTTTATCATGCACTCATTATTCTGTTTCTTTATCTGACACCCATTTGCCTTAATTAACATTTGGGATGTCACACCACTATGTCAGAGGTTTGGAGTTGGTTAATATTGTCATTTTGTAGAGGGTTTCTCAAAAATTACCGCTCCACTTACTCAACTGCTCCGAACAAAATCCAATTTGAGTGTAGCTCCGAGTGTGAGGAGAGCTTTGTAGAGCTTAAATGTCGGTTGACCAGGATTCCTGTATTAGCCATTCTTGATAACTCTGGGGATTTTACAGTTTACTATGATACATCTCACCTAGCCTTAGTGTGTGTACTAATGCAGCATGGTAGAGTAGTTGCTTACTGTTAAAACGTACTTGAGTGTTTTTTTTTTTTTTGGGACTCAGTCACTAAAACAGACCTAGACTTTAGGATGTTGATAATATAGTTCCTGGTTTGTAGCTTTATCCTAAGATCACGTTTTTATCCTCTATTTTTGCTATTTAAATGTACTACTGCTGATTAAATAAATAGTTTTTCATCAACATAAAGTTTAAGCTCTATATCTTCTTCTTCCTCTGTTTCTGTCAACTTCAAATAAAACAATAAATTGCTATCAGAGCTGTCTTCTTAAGGGATCTGTGATTACGATGGAAAGTGAAACCAGCTATTCCAAAATTGCTCCTTCAGTGTTTGATGGTGAGAATTATCAACTTTCGGCCATGAGAATGATGGCTTACCTTGAGGCTTTGGATCTTTAAGAGGCCGTGGAAGAAGATTACGAAGTCACTCTGCTGCCAAACAATCCTACCGTGGCCCAAATGAAAAATCACAAGGAAAATAAGACCAAGAAATCCAAGGCAAAGGCAACTCTCTTTGTGGCTGTTTCAGCAAATATCTTCACAAGGATCATGTCTCTTATATCTGCAAAAGAGATTTGGGATTATCTCAAAGAAGAATACAAAAGAGATGAAAGGATTCGAGGCATGTAGGTGTTGAATTTATTGACGGAATTTGAACTTCAGAGGATGAAAGATTTTGAGTCAATCATAGAATACTCAGACAGATTATTGGGCATTGTAAACAAGGTAAGGTTGTTTGGCACTCAATTTTTATATTCAAGAATTATTCAAAAAATTCTTGTAACTGTGCCAGAAAGATATGAAGTTACCATTACCACCTTGGAAAATACAAAGGAATTGTCCAAGATCACTTTGGCAGAGCTACTAAATGCCTTGCAAACTCAACATCAGAGGAGGCTAATGAGGCAAGAAAGTGTTATCGAAGGAGCTCTTCTAGCCAAACACCTGGTGGCTAAAAAAATCCAAGAAGAATACTGACAAAAAAACACAAGCGACATCTTCGGAAAGGTTCTGCAAACAACTAGAATCACAGCAATGGTAGAAATTCAAGAAAGAACTACCCATCTTGTCAGCACTGCGGTCAAATAGGCCATCCACCTTTCAAATGATGGAGAAGGCTAGATGCCAAATATAGCAAATGTGGTCTGGATGGACATGAAGCTGTGGTTTGCACTAATAAATTCCAGAACCAAGATGAAGCTGCTCAAGTTGCTGATGAAGAAGAAGATAAGATGTTTGTGGCGACATGTTTTTCAACCAAAAGTTCTTTAGAAGGTTGGCTGATTGACAGTGGTTATACAAACCACATGACTTTTGATAAAACTCTCTTCAAAGATTTAAGGCCCTCAAAAATCAAGAAAATCAGAATAGGCAACAGAGGCTATCTACCTGCAAAAGGGATTGGAACTATTGCAATTACAACCAGCTCAGCTACAAAAACAATTTCTGATGTCCTTTATGTACCTGAAATTGATCAAAATCTATTGAGTGTTGGTCAATTGTTAGAGAAAGGATTTAGGGTATCCTTTGAAGATTTCCATTGCCTTGTTTTTGATGCATCTGGGAAAGAAATTTTAAGGGTTAAAATGAGAGGTAAAAGCTTATCAAATGAATCTACAGAGGTGTAGATAGCTTATTTCACCAAAGCCAGAAGCGCAGAAATTTGGCATAAGAGGCTTGACCATTGTCATCTTCAAACGATGTTAAGATTGCAGAAAAGTGACTTGAAAAGGGGACTACGGGAGCTTGACAATTATTTGCCAGATTGTACTGCCTGCTAATTTGGTAAACAGAACAGGTTGCCATTTTAAAAATCAACTTGGAAAGCTTCCAAAAAATTACAGCTTATTCATACGGATGTAGCTGGACCTCAAAAAACGCCATCATTACAAGGTAGTCTTTACTACATTCTTTTCATTGATGATTTCACAAGAATGTGCTGGATTTTTTTCTTGAAATTAAAATCGGAAGTTGCCGGTGTATTTTTGAAGTTCAAGAAAATGGTAGAAAATCAAAGTGGCTGTACGATTCAAGCATTGAGGTTAGATAATGGAAATGAATATACTTCAGCAGAGTTTAATTTATTTTGCGAAGAAGCTGGCATTGAACATCAGCTTACTGTCCCATACACTCCAGAATAGAATGGAGTTACACTCCAGAAGGAACCGATCGGTAATGGAGATAGCCAGATGTATGTTGTATGAGAAAGAGTTACCAAAAATGTTTTGGGCAGAGGCAGCCAATACATTTGAAGCTTGGTATGGGTATAAGCATTCACTAAATTTTCTTAAAGTATTTGGCTGTGTATGTTTTGTTCACGTGCTACAGATAAAACATGAAAGGCTTGACCAAAAAGCAATTCCAGGCATCTTTGTGGGTTATAGTTCAGTTTCTAAAGCTTACAAGGTGTATCATCCTCAAACAGAAAAAATGACAATCAGTAGGGATGCACACTTTAATGAGGATGAACAATGGAATTAGAAAAATTTGTAGAAGAAAGATAGTTATTCAAAAGAACCAGGAAGTGTTGTTACTAAAAAGAACCTAGCAGATTCATGGCAAGAAGAGTTGGAAGATGATCTTCAAGTTAAAGGTACAAGGTCAATTTCAGACATCTATGCAAGATGTAATGTGGCAATTTGTGAACCTGGTGATCCTGAAGAAGCATTACAGGATTTAAAGTGGAAGAAAGCAATGGAGAAAGAGCTGTTTATGATTACAAAAAATAAAACTTGGGAGTTGGTTAAGAGACCTGAAGGAAGAAAGGTCATTGGCGTCAAATAGATGTCAGAACAAAGCTGAATGCAGACAACTCTATCAACAAACATAAGGCCAGACTCGTTGTTAAAAGGTATGCTCAAATATATGGTGTTGATTATTCTGACACCTTTGCTCCTGTGGCAAGGCTAGATACAATCAGGTTGCTGCTTAATATTATCAGCACAAATGGGATGGAAAGTATTTCAGTTGGATGTCAAGTCAGCCTTTTTAAATGGCTTCTTGCTGGAGGAGATATATGTAGAGCAGCCTGAAGGATTTATGAAGCAAGGTGAAGAAGACAAGGTCTATTTGCTTAAAAAGGCTCTTTATGGTTTGAAACAAGCACCAAGAGTTTGGTATAGCAGGATAGATGTGCACTTGATAAGTCTTAGTTTTGTTAAAAGCTTATATGAGGCCACTCTTTATGTGAAACATAAAGATAATGACACACTCATTGTGTCCCTATATGTTTATGATCTTCTACTGACAGGAAATAATACAAAGCTGGTTGAAGAGTTCAAAAAGGAAATGATGCAAGCTTTTGAAATGACAGATCTTGGTCTCATGACCTATTTTCTTGGAATGGAGATCAGACAAAGAGAAAATGAAGTGTTTGTTGGTCAAAAAAATTATGCGAAGGAAATCCTAAAGAATTTTAAGATGGAAGAATGCAAAGCAGTAAGCACACCTATGAATCAAAAGGAGAAACTAAATAAGGAAGATGGAGCTGATAAAGTTGAGGAAGGTTATTACAGGAGTTTGATTGGATGTCTGATGTACCTCACTGCAACAAGGCCTGATATTCTATTTGTTGTAAGTCTCTCATCCCGATTTATGCATTGCCCTAGTGAAGTGCATTTAATTGCAGCAAAAAGAATTTTAAAGTATGTCAAAGGTACTGTTATCATGGAGTTGAGTTTAAAAGATGTAAAAATTTTAAGCTTTGTGGTTTTTTGGATAGCGATTAGGCTGGATCAGTTGATGATATGAAAAGCACTTCAGGATATTGTTTCAATCTAGGCTCAGGGGCTTTCTCATGGTGTTCCAAGAAGTAGGAAATTATAGCACAATCTACTGCAGAAGCTTGATTTACAGCAGCAACAGCTGCTGTAAATCAAGTTTTATGGCTAAAAAAAATCTTGTTAAACATGAAGCAGAAACAAAGCACAAAAATTTTTGTTGACAACCAAGCAGCCATTGCAATCTCAAACAATCCAGTGTTTCATGGAAAAACCAAGCATTTTAACATCGAGCTCTATTTTTTGAGGGAGGTGCAGCAAAATGGAGAAGTGACACTAATTTACTGAAAGTTTGACGATCAGCTAGCAGACTTGTTCACAAAGCCTCTTCCCATCAGCAAGTTCGAGCTTCTAAGGCAAAGAATTGATGTTTGCAGTTCCAAAAGCAAGGAGGATTGTTAAAACGTGTTTTTGAACTGCACGTGATTTTTTTCTTTGTTGGACTCAGTCAATAAAGTAGACCTAGTCTTTAGGATATTGATAATAGGGTTTCTGGTTTGTAGCTTTATCATAGGATCATGTTTTTATCCTCTATTTTTGCTATTTAAATGTACTACTGCTGATTAAATATATAGTTTTTCATCAACACAAAGTTTAAGCTCTGCATCTTCTTATTCCTCTGTTTCTGTCAACTTTAAATAAAACAACACTAACGGCTCTAGACAATTAAAATCTCATGGGCTCAACTACCCTACCCATGACCTTGAGCTTGCAGCTATTCTTTTTGCTTTAAAGATTTGGTAACATTATCTTTATGGCGAAATCTTTGAGATCTTCACAGATCACAAGAGTTCTAAGTACCTCTTTACACAGAAATAATTAAACATAATTCAGAAACAATGATTGGACCTACTGAAAGACTACAACTGTAAGATCTCCTACCACCCTACAAAGAGTAATGTTGTAGCTAACGCCCTCAATACGAAGAGTGCATACTTTATTGGACAATTAATGGTCTCTGAATTACAATTGCTTGATTCTATCCAAGCTTTATCTTTGAACACTTTTGGGGATTGGGCCTATATTACTCATCTTGATAGTCAGCCTTATTTCATTGAGAGAGTTAGTGATGCTCAATCAAGAGATCCCAAAGTGATGAGACAAAGAGAAAAGATTTCTCTGGGTGGTAAGACAGAATTTAGGGTTTTATTGATGACATCATTCAATTTGGGAACTGTTTACGGCACCAGATCACTTAGAGTTGAGACAAGATATTCTAAGGGAGGCTCATTTCTCTAGATTATCTATTCATCCTGGTAGCACTAAGATATATCATAATATTAAATCTCATTTTTGGTGGCCAGGGATGAAGAGGGATATCATGGATTTTATCTCCAAGTGTCTTACTTATCAACAGGTTAGGGTTGAGCACTAACGACCTAGTGGTCTATTTTAGTCTCTCCCTATTCCTGAATAGAAATAAGAACATGTGATCGTGGATTTTATTACTAGATTACCCCTAACTAGTTATAAACATAATGTTATTGGGGTAGTTATCAATAGGTTGACTAAATAAGCTCACTTTTTAGCTATGAAGACTACTAATTCTCTTACTTGATTAGCAGAGCTATACATTCAGGAGATTGTCTGTCTGTATGATATCCGAATATCTGTTATTTCTTATCGAGACTCTCAATTTACCTCTAAGTTCTTGTCCAATTTTTAGGGTACTTGTCTTTATTTACCTCTAATGGGCAATCTAAAAGGACTTTACAAACATTAGAGGATGTGTTGAGAGCTTGTATGTTTGATTTTTGAGATGAATAGAGTAGGTACTTGACATTAGTAGAGTTTGTCTACAATAACAAGTTTTAGTCAATATAGGGATGGCACCTTGTGAGGCATTGTACGGTAGACCCTATTGTTCTCCTTCATGTCGGGACGAAGTTGGGAAGATACATATGTTAGTATCGGACCTAGTCTAGGAGACTATTTGTAAGATTTTTATCATCTGATGAAATCTTCTTACTGCCCAAAGTCAAATGAAAAATTATGCTGACAACAAGAGGAAGAATATAGAATTTGTAATGGGAGATTGCTTATTTTTCAAGGTTTCTCCAATAAGGGGAATCATAAGATTTGGGAGACAGGAGAAATTGAGTCCTAGATTTATTGGACTTTTTCAGATTTTGGAATGGAATGGCATTGTTGCCTATCGTCTAGCCCTTCTCCCTCAGCTTTCTAATATGCATGCTATTTTTCATATTTCCATGCTTAAGAAATACTATCGTGATCCAGCTCATCTTATTTTTTATGAGTCATTAACACTGTAACCTAATTTGTCATTTAAGGAGTATCCAGTTCGTATTCTCAACAGACAAGTGAGGGTACTTCGATCACACAAGATTTCTATGATGAAAGTACTCTGGCAACACCATTCCCCTTAAGAGGCAATTTGGGAAGTATAGAGTGTAATGAGAGGTATGTATTTTTGGGTTATTTGAGTAGTTTTAAAATTTGAGAACAAATTTCCTTAAGAGGGGAAGAATGTAATACACTATGCATATAAACTTTGAAAAATTAATACAACGAGTTATTTTGTAAATTTTGTTTTATTTCAATTTAAATGGTACCTTAAAACTAATTAAGTTTAAATTAAATAAAAAAAGGAAAAGAACCACTAAAAAGAATCAAGAAAAATTATGAGTGAAGAGGTGGGAGTTAATGCCACCGCTTGAGGGAGATCAAATGTAGTGATGGCTATTGCAGCTAGACATCAGCTAGCTGTCTAGTCAACCATTCATTCTCCTTCAACCAGCTGCTTCAAAATTGTAGCAAGGACATGCAGCTTGTGCATGTGCGCCAAGGAAGAAAACTGAATGGGTGTTCCAATTTAAAGGCTTTTTAATCCCATTCTCATTCCTTCATCTTTTTCTGAAAGAAAGAAAGAAATAGAGAGTTGAATTAAGGAAGAAAGCCAAGAGAAATTAATAGAAATCTAGAGAGAGAAACAAAAACCACAAAAATAGAGGGAGTACGCATGAGTCCCCACCGAGAGAAATCCGACCTTATTTGGCCTCCAGGTAAGTTCCTCTCTTTTCTGTACCTTATCCCTCCTTTCTTCAGCTTTTCATGGTTCCCTTTCATATAATTAAACTCCCTAAACACCGCAGCCAACACCAAATAGAGGCGTTCTTCTTTGCTGCACCAGAAGCTGCTCTATTTTCGGTGAGATTTTATTCTTTTCGTAACTACAACTTCTAACTTTGATTTTTATTCAATTTTAAGTTTTAGATTAGTTTAAAGATGTCTTAGGATGATTAGGAATTAATTTTCCATGATAGAAACAACCAAGAACATGCAAATTTGACCCAAATTTGTCACTAACTTTGCATCGCCGCACAAGCAAGTTGCAGACTATTTTTATTTGTTATAGACATCTTCCATTCGTGTGTTTCACATTATGTTCCATGTGTTAGTGAAGTAAGAGAGATAGTAATCTAGTTTATACAAATTTGGAATTTTATAGATGCATTTAGAAAGTGAAAATTGCATGAAATTTAGCCCCTCCATGCTGTTAACAAAAATAGAGAGAGTGTGTGCGTGCGTGTGTGTTCATGCATATTTTATATAACTAAAAAGTTTTTAAGTGTTTAATAAAGGTTGAATAATGTTTATGAATATATTTAAAGTGTTTTAAATCAATCACAAATGAAAAAAAAGGGATTTTGGATAAAATGGAGAAATTGGGGAATTATTGAGATTGAGAGAAAATTAAATCAAAATAAAAAAATATATAATATAATAGTAACACTAAAATTAAAATAAAAAAATTAAAATTAATTAAAATTAGTAAAATGAATTAAATTAATAAAATTCTTAAAATTAACACTTTAAATAAAACGTAGGAAAGAAAAATGGAGTTAAAATTTCAAAGTAAGAATTAGGCATATAATTAAAAATCAAGAGAAAAATAATTAAAGAGTTTAAAACTTAATTTACAAAGAGTATGGTAAAATCTGATTCTCCT
>NW_019028662.1:0-10815 GCF_000150535.2 Carica papaya | reverse complement strand
TGGAAGCCAACAGCACAAAAATTATAAATTTTCCAATGATAGTAAAACGAAAAATTAAAAACTAAGAAGTTCAATAGTTACCATGCATAAACAAATACCATATTTATGCTTGTACTAAGTTTGTTCTTTCTTTTTATGTTCTTTCCAGGCGAGATTGACAATCTAGGATCCATCACAAACACAACCCCCATTTCAAGAAAGACGAAAAAGAATCTTAGCATTTCAAGAAAGATGAAACGCATTCTTAGCACTGTGGTTACCCCATCTGTTAGGACTTAACAATGCTTACGTAAATGGCACTGGATTTGAAAACTATGAACAGGGAAACACAAAATATTCTTTAATGATAAGAACCAAAGTGCACCATCAGCCTTTTTTAGTCATAGCAGCTTACCATTATGACTATTCTGGATACAGATATCCAGTTCAGCAATCTGTGGACTATTTCCAGCACGGGAACATGAAGTTTTAGAAATAGCATTAGACTTTTGACATACATGAAGCCCATTTTTTTCTCTTAAAGAGCCCGTGCTTAATTTGGTCTTCATTTTTAAAGATGGCATTTGATCTGCACCTTTGATACGCACCACAATCTTGGATTGAGAACATCAGTGGGGAGACAAGATCCCTCTTGCCAATAAACCCAGCAGGAAGGCTGTGAGAAACAAATGATCAAGTTAAGACAGATGTCTATCAAAAAGGTTTGAGAATCTACCACCCCCCAGGTAAACAAAATAAAATGCAACTTCAGGGCAATAAAGTGATAACATGCCTATTTCTCTATGCTACTAACGTAATTTAAAACTAACAAGAAGAAAGGAAAGCGTGAGAAAAAGCCCTAGAAACTCAAGTTCTTAGAACTTCCTAAAAACAAAGAGAAAGAAGTTAATTTTTCTGTGTCTCTATAAAGTTAGCAAGATCATTGATACAGAAACTAAAAGATTCAGACAAATTACGCAGGATTACAAGAAAGAAACTCGGTAGGCAGATAAAATATCCCATAATCAAGTGCAGTTCAAGTTCAATAAATCTATGTTCTTAAGGGTCTCATTTCCCATGTCCTCATAGATGAGTCAGGAACTAATTTTCTAAGAGATTCTGATACAGCTTGCATCATCACTGACAACAAACTCCTACTTATTCCTTCATATTAGTCAGTGGGGAATATACTCAAACCCATGATGTACAGGAGCAAAAGACAGGGTTTATAAAAAATCTCAGAATGTATGAAATACTCTTCGAAAAAGTCCTTTTTGCCTGTCAATAACTGCTCCTATATTGTTTACTACAGCTCTGTATAAATCAACCAGTCACTGTAAGTAAATTAACCTCATTGGAACTCAGTTTCCATTCCATGCACACTGTAATTACATTTCCATCTCAATTGTATCTCAAGGGCAGAGGGCATGATACCAACTTTGTTGTCAGAACTCAAAAAGGCTTTTTCCCAGGTAATTCCATCACTGGTTAAATTCCATTTAATTGAGCCTCCTCCTTAGCATTAAAATGAAATCTAGATCCTCCCCCTTATCATTACAAGGATAATCTAACAAAAGGCAAAGTAACAGATAAATGCAACTTCATAAAATAATATGTTCTCAAAAAATGTAAGTACATAAATCATGTTTTGTTTCATTACACAATGTTATGATGACATAGAAGCACAAATACTAAATAACATAAGCAAACTTGTGATGGAAATTTATTTCAAAAGAAAAAAAAAACATGTGATAGAAATTCAAATTAATCTTAAACTGTTGTTTTTTTTCCTCAAACTGTTGTTTTTCTCTACCATCTTAAAATCTTAAATACTTACAAAATTGGAATGATACATTAAGTCGTTTCCTAATACATTACGAGTCACTAGCTAATAAAACGATACATAACACAATATAGATTAATAACTTACCAAGCAAGATATATAGGCTTTCACTAGTGGAACAACCATAGACGTATAATGAAACTCATAAAAGGCAAGGAATCCAACTCAAAATGATGAAACTCATAAACTGCAAGGAATCCACCTCAAAATTTTCCTTCTTATAAGCACTAGACCTAAAGAAACAAGGTTCCAATACAAAGTAAAATAAAAAATAAACAAGAACCAGAGGAGAACCATCTCATGAATATCACAATCTATCATAATTTTGAAGACTGAGCTTCGTTTCAGGAGGAAACGACTTGAACATAGTTAGTCACAGAAAATAACCATAAAGGAACAAGAGGCGGAGAGAGGAACCCACTTCATAAAAACTCGTGAAAACGAAAACCCACATCACAGAACAGCAAAATCCTTGAAGTTAAAACCCAACAACCAAAGTCAACCAAGTTCTGAAATCCAGTCAAACTCGATAATCATACCTTATCTCCACAGCAGAACAACACAACGCAACGGGGACTCAATTAAGATCCATATAACCAAAATCACCACTCACTCAGAACCACATAAACCCTAACAGGAAAACAGCTGAAAAGACAGTTATACAACTTCGACTACCAGTTACATGCACAAACACATGAAGGCGGAAAACAGAAATCAAGGAAATAGTAGACGAAGATAGAATCAGTAAATAAGCTTAATTACAAAAGACAGTAAATTTTAGAAGAAAAAAGAAAAAAGAAGGCAAAAAGACATACCTGTCTGGCAAGGACTCTCTCGCTCTCTCTCTCTCCCCTGAAACTAAAAGGAAAAATGTTTTCTCTCTCTTAACTTCCACGAACGGTCAAGACATAGAGAAGCCAATGTCGGCTTCCATTGGATGAAATGGACGGCTGTGATTGAATCCTTGGTGGCCGCTTTGAGCCGGTGGAATGCTGCCACGTGTAGCACGAAACCAGCTCAGCCAGACGCGTTGACACGTGCACGTTTGTGGAAAGAAAGGTGTAGCGGGTAGAAGGCGAAGGGTTTTTTTTTTTTACATTTTTCCAATTTTGAGTCTCGCTTTAAAATTTATATATACATATACACATTGTATATATATGTGACATAATTGAATTAAAAAAAATATTTTTAAAAATACTAAAAATAATGGGGGAAATCCTTCTTAATCCACCCTTATAATATTTTTTTTTTCAAATTAATCCATAATTTATTTTATTTAAATAGAAATCAAAATTTTAAAAAATTAATCAAATCGTATCTAATTATTATTGGTATTAAATATTATTTATATTCATATTATAAGCGTTAAATATTATTTACATTTATTCGACTAATTATTGAAATATCTACATTTTATAATTTTTTATTAGATATCTAACAATTTGACTATTTAGTAAATAAGGATATCGAATAAATTAAAATAGTTATTCTCAAATTTCTTTTTTCCCGTTGAGCTCCCCTTATTTCTTGAATTTTGCTTTCAAACCTTCAATCATATGTTATCCTTTCTTAAAACAAGGTAAATTGTGTTTCTTCCTCATTTATTTCTCTCTATTAATCTGTAAATTTTGTATTTCAGTCTCTGTCAATAATTATTTCTATCATAATTCTAATATATTTAAATAAATTGATGTTTGTTAGTCTAAAAATTAGAGTAGTGAAAGAGAACACAAATAAAATTTTATAAAGGCTTAGCTACCAACACGTACCTACATAATTTCTTTAAGCTCCTAATTGAGTATTTTCATTACGTTCAAAATTTTTTAACGAAAACCAGTTGATCTTGGTGTCTAACTCACCAACCAAAAAGTTTTCTCATTGGAAACTCTTACATAAGTTGGTGATCTTGGCGTCAATATCACCACTCAAGAAGTTTTTCTCATCAAGAACACATACAAGAGGTTTTCTTCATCTGTTTTTACAAATTCAATGTATTTTATAAAATAAAAAGATGAATAACTCTCACAATGAGTTGATAATACAAGTTTAAGCAAGACTCTAAGAGATCTAAGTTTTGGCTCAATGAAGGTGATATATTCTTTTGGCTTTCTGCAAAATTCTTTAAATCTCACTTTTAATATCCTTCAACATCATTTTAAAAATATAGAAAAATATGTTATTTATAGGAGAAATAGTTGATTAGCCGTTAAAGTTAATCAATGACAACATTTTGGTGAATTAAATACAGAAAAGTCAAATATCGTGAAATTTGTCATGATGTAAGTAATACATACTTGTCACACATAAGAATTTATGTTTCTCGTGATAACATATGGCATGCAAAACATTTCACATCTTGTGTTACATTGTACGTGACACATTCCCGGCAATACGTGACTTAGTACGTGTTGTTAAAGATTTGTTATAAGTAATAAAATACATATGGTGTATAGTACTAATGTGTAATGAGTGATACAATCATAAGGACACATGACCCACTATTTGTCTCAATGATGTGTTGCATGTGAGAGATGTACGACAAAATATGATTTCAAAACTTCGATTTTGATTTATAATTTTTCTTAAAATTTTAAAAATTTATTTTTAAAATAATTTTTCATATAAAAATATTGTAAAATTATTTAGTAATATTTTGCTCAAAAAAATCATCAGATCTCATTAACCAATAATTCCAAAAATTCAATTCAAGGATATTTGACTCCATAATTACCCAATGGAGGTGTCGGAACAGGATAACAAAGATTAGAAATGGTAGTCGAGACTAGGTAACAAATCTAGATCAAGTTGCTACAGTTTTTGTGACCCATTTCAGGATGTTTTTGACATGTATAATATTTTTAATATCACAAGTATCATAAGCACTAAGGATCAATGATTGATATTAGAAATGAATCATCAACTTTTAGAATCGTGCACATGTGCAGATGTTTACGGGGCATTCAAACAAATGCATCCTACAAAGGTACCAAGACCTAATTGTATATCCCCTATCTTCTTTTCAAAATTTTGGTATATTGTTAAAGATGATGAGAACTATTTTGTACTAAATGTCTTAAATAATTACGTACTACTTGCTTGATGAATCATACATTCATAATTTTAGTGTCAAAAGTATTTCAACCTACAAACCCTTCTGATTATCAGCCTATAAGTTTATGCGATATTGTCATGAAACTAGTTACAAAAGCATGACAAATTGTTTAAAAGGATTTCTTGGTTGTATTGTGCACCATACACAATTGGCTTTTGTTCTTAGAAGACTTTTTATATTATCCTCATTGCTTTTGAACTATTTTACTGTTTAAGACAATACCAGCATATTAGACGAGGGTTTTTTTGCACTAAAACTAAATTTTAATAAGGCCTATTATAAAATAAAACATATTATACAGTAAATCTTAGTGGGTGTGAACTATTTTCTATTAAAATGAAGAATATAAGTTTTTCCTTACATTAGAATCATGCTTGTGCTAATGTGGGTATGGTAGATGATACCAATTTATGGTACAAGAGATTTGTGCATTGCAATGTGCAATTTATGGAGGATCTAAATAGGAAAACCTTGGTAGAAAACATGTCTTTTTTAGGTGACTTGCTCAAAGTTTGTGACATATGTGAGCTTGGGAAGTGAAGCAAGTAAGCTTTTCCTAAAAAATAAAGCTTGCAGAGCCACAAAGAGATTGGAGCTGATCCATCCATATGTGTATCGTCTGATGAGTAATTTTTATTTTCTTGAAAACAAATACTTGTGATTTCTGTTGATGACTTTTCAAGGTTTTATTGGATATATCTCTTAAAGATTAAAATTGAAGTGTTTGAATGTTTAAAAGATTTAAAATTATGATTGAAAATCAGTATGAAGAGAAGATCAATATTCCAAGATTCGATAATGGCACTAGGAACACCAGGAACAGCTTCAACAAATATCATGAGCAGTTTAAGATTCAAAACCAGCTCAGATTTCCCTATTCCTCTCAATAAAATGGTTTGAGTAAAAGAAAAGTTAAATAATTACAGAGATGAATATATGTGTCATGTTTGAAAAAAAAAATTGCTAAAAAGTTTTGAGTGGTAGGCAGTAAATGCGGTTGCTTATTTGCGAAACAGGTTGCCAACAAAATCTTTAGACACAAAAGACATATATGAGGCTTGGCATGGAAATAAACCAACAATAGAGTACTCAAAAATGCTTGGAAACATTTGCTATGTCCATATTAGGTATCAGCAACATTGGCAAGGGATGTAGAATTTTTTATCTTCAATCCCAAAAAAGTGATTGTTGCAAGAATGTCAAAGTGGAGGAGAAATCACACTGGAATTGGGATAAAACTGAGGTAGAGGTCTCAAGAAATCAGTTTGTGGTTAGGGATGATGAAGAAACTTCCTTTGAACCTGCTGAAAAATAGAGATCAGATTCTAATGCTGAATCTGATCCAAATTTTGTCATGAGAGGAACTAGAAGCTTGCAAGATATTTATGAGAGGTGCAATGTTGTCTCAATGGCCTAATGGTTGGTTGTTGTACTTGGCACCCACTAGGCCAGGCATCACGTATGTAGCTAGTTTATTCTCAAGATTCTTGCAATCTCTGAGTGACCTATACATTTCAAGGCTAAGAAGAGGTTGGTGAGGTATATAAGAGGATTCCTTAGGAAGAAAATCCTGAAGCTAAATTGATGGGATTCACTAATAATAATTAGGAAGGTTTTGAGGATGACATGAAAAACACTTATGGGCATGTTATTCACCTTGTATCATGTATGATAAGCTAGAACTTAAAGAAACAAGAATAATGGCAAAATCTACAGCTTAGGCAGAGTATGTGGCTGCAAAAAGTGTAGTGAATTAGACCATATGGCTTAGGAAGGTGCTCAATGATCATGACCTGAAGCAAAATGAGCCTACAGCCATATTTTGTAACAAAAAATCAGCTGTGTCCATTTACCAAAGGATTAGCTGTTTACATTTGATTTCCAAATGATGCCAGAATATTAGCATACTTAACAACTCTACAGTCAAACAAGCCAAAAGAACTGTCTAAACAACCAAACATAATATGTCAATGACCTGCAAGTATGAAACCAATTCAACATATCAAAGACAATAAACAACTAAACAAATATTAAAAAAAAGAGTCACCACCAATCAAGACTCCATCCATGGGGATTCCCTGAATTCATCCCCTTGAAAAATTCTTCATTCCACAAATTGTTCCTATGTACATTAGATGCCTAGAAGAACAATCCATAAAGGAAAATAGAAGCAGAGAAGCACAAAATGAAAATTTTCAAATCAGCAAAATGTTCATCTCATTTCATTGAACTTTTCAAAGAGGCTCAAAGAGCCATATTTACTTACATCAAATTTCAACAGGACTCTAACAGTGGTACTCGTCTATTACATCAAATTTCTAACCAACGAAGCAATACAGGATATTACTTCTTTTCCGATGGTCACAACAGATCAATATACAGCGTTGCATTCAGATAATTGTTGTATCAAAGACTCTTCCCTAAGTGCAGCCCTGTTTCTTATCTCACTCATCTCAAGCTTAAGTTGATTGCTTGCCATCTCCTCACTTTTCATCTTGATCAGCTCAGCAGGTTTGATATCTCCACAAAGAACCTTTCTCCTCAAGTCGGGATTTTTTGCATCCCTCAGGTTGAACAGAATGGACCTGTACTTCATCTTTTGATTTCCAAGGCAAGTACCCATCTGAGCAAACATCTCAGACTCAACCATTGCAGCAACCTCAACAGGATCCCTCAAACACATATTCTTTCCAATCTTACCCCTGGATTCTGATGCTACCTTTGAGAAGGCTTCCTCAAGCATGGCCCTGACTTTTTTTCTTGATGCATCTTCCACTTTCTGAGATGAAGGTTGAACAGGAGTTTGCAATGGCATCTTGATGCGAATGATGAGCCCTTTGTTCGAAGCTTTGGTGGACTCTTCCATCTTCAGAGATGAGGGCTGAAGAGGGGGCAAGTTTGAAACATTGTCAGAACTATGTTGAGCAGGAGGCACTGGCCGCAACTTGATGCGAATGATACCTGGCCGCGTCAAACATTTGGAGAGTTCGATCTCTCTCTTCTTCCACACATCGATAAGCCGGGAAGCCGCAGAGCAGATCTTTCGGTTCTTGTGCTTGCAGAGATTTTGCAGCTTCTTGTAGATGTTATGGGTGTTGATGATTTCAGTGTTGAAGGGGCAGGTTTCAAGCTTCTGCAAGCAATCAACACATCTGGAAATCTCAGATGAACCCCGAAGAATACCCTTTATATTTGCCGAATCAGCGGCTTTCTTGGCAGCTGCAAGAATCTCCAATGTTTCATCCATCTTGAAATCTTTCTCGCAGGCAATAGAGAATCTGAAGAAGGAAAGGTTTCAACGGTTTGTTTGGAAGAGAGAAATGCAGAAAGAAAACAGAGACTGATCTCTCTTCTTCTTATCACAGAAGCAAGGAAAGGCAAGCGATATGCAGAAGAATGAAAACAATCGAAGGAAACCCATAGAAAGTCTTCTACTTCGAAAAAAGAAAGGAAACAAACTGTAAATACCTTGTCTCGGTTTGGAACAGAGAAGGCCTTAAAGAAAATCTCTTTTTTTCTTATCACGGAAGCAAGGAAAGGGAAGCGATTTGCAGAAGAATGAAAACAATGGAAGGAAACGCAGAGAGTCTCTTCTTCTTATTCTTGAAAACAAGAATGGAAACAAGCAGTGAATGTCTTCTTCGGATTTCCGCTTCTGATCCTTCTTCTTTCTTAGAAATTGAGACTCTTCTTCTCCTTGTCGGATCAGGAAAACAGAGTTTAAATTTTGAAGTGAATTTCTTATTATGCCCTCAACTTACCGTACTTTACTTGTGTTGCAATCTCGGGTCGGGTCTTAGCTGTTTCCCCCCCCCGCCATTTACAGAGAATAAATATATTACATAAAAGTATTTCCCCATGTCCATGCCCAGGTCCAAACCTAGACCCAAGCCCAGACCCAGACCCAGGCCCAGACCCAGACCCAGGCCCAGACCCAGGTCCATACTTCTCTTCCATTTACTAACATATATATATATATGTATGTATATGTATATATTCCTCTTAAGCCGAAAATGCAAATTATGTTTGAGATGAAAAATTTTATTAACTAAAAATTATATTATTCATTGGAGTAAGTTTGTAAATTAGAAAAATAGATAATAAGATAGTTAAGTTCATAGGATCCAACGGCGGCGGTCATCATCTTTTGCCATATCAATTTCTTTGCTTAGTTTGAACACAAATTCAAAATCAATATATTGAAAGTTTTGAAATAAATATAACGTAAAAAATAGTTTTATTTAAAGTAAATAACATACTTATTTAGTTATATATATTTATAACTATGCATATTAATTGATGTCATGAACCACTAATTAAAAATTATTAGTTCTTAAGTTTTTCGAGTAAATTAGTAACTTAATTTAAATTAGTAGCTTATACACACAATTTTAGTTAAATTCGAATAATTAAATTATATAAACCCGTAAAATTCTTTACTAGATGAATTCAATTTTAATAAATAGTAACAGTATAAAAAATGTAATGTTTATTCAACAAATACATACATATATAAAGTATGAGATATTACATATAAGATATATAAATTATTAAAGATAAAAATAAAAAAATACTGTAAGTCCATTTATGATAAATATGTTATTATCCATTGAAACAAGGTTAAAAAGAACTCTCGAAAGAATATTAAGGATGTGATTTTAAAAAAAAATTATGAATCAAAATAAGAATATTAAGTATGTGATTTAAAAAAAAAATTATGATGGTTGACAAATGTTCATGAAATAGCATTACACGTGACCATAAAACAAAAAAGTTAATAGAACATGTAAATCAAATCTAGCAAGTTGGATTTTTTTTTTTCGATTTTGTGATGAGAAAATTCAATTTTATATGTGTAGATTTAATTATAATTATTTAAGATATTTTCATCATTAAAACTAATAAAATTCGCTAATAGAAACTTTTTTCTTTAGAAAATTCAATGGATAAATAATATTCTTGTTCAAAAAGTATTCATCTAACTTTCACATTTTTAAAAATATAATAAAAACAAACAAATGAAGTCACATAGTAAGAAATATAGAAAAATAAGTCCGTAGAAATTAATAATTAAAAAATAAGTGCATTTATAAAAATATGATCATATTTAAAAAGTCATTTATCACACTTTTAAATAACTTAAGCGAAAAATGTAAACATTATCTCGTTTGGTAAGAATATTTTCAGATAATTAAACATGTTAATAATTAACATCATAAATATAACTAGTGAAAATTGATATATATCCAAAAAATATGCCCAAAAAATTTCATTGAAATAAAAAGAAAAGTTCGCTATTTTGGAAAAGAAAATAATAAAGCACAAAAAATCAGTATGTGCTTATAAATAAAATAAATTGGTTAATGAAATAGAGCACAAATTTATTTTATTTTTTTTATAATTGTTGACATAAAATTATTGTTTATCATTTTCGTTGAAGTAAAATAATAATATTTTATTCTGAAAAAAAGTAAATTGATGTACTATTCTTTTAAAAAAATCAAGTAAAAAATTCAGTAGCATAAATTATATTTAATTATTCTCCCATTTCTTTTTTAATTGTAAAATAAATTTTTTTAATTATTTACTTAAATTTCATTAGTGATTAAGGTCGCGATATTAATAATTAAATATTTTGTTAATGTAATTCAATTGGCAAAAGTGACTGTATTATTTATAATTAATATTATAAATGATAAAAATATTTATATTAAATCTATTTAGTTCATTTGATGAATAATTGACGTGTCACTTTTTTTTTTGAAACGTCATAACTTTAAGTATGACTGTGCTTCTGTATATATTTTCATTTAAAAGTTATTTGTATTGTAGTTAATTATATATATGAATTAATTCACTAATCTATAAATATACTAAAAAA
>NW_019028661.1:0-10810 GCF_000150535.2 Carica papaya | reverse complement strand
TAAAACTTTAACAAATAGTTATTTACTAAATACGGAAGACAAATTAAACATGGGTACATTTTTATACTGAAAATAACTTCATAGGCTATGAATTCATAATATTCACTTACCTTAGGTCCTTAATAGTCGTAATCTTAATTCCGGCAGAGTTCCGACTTTATTTATGACTTTTTCTCTAAAAAATTCGACAGAGTTTTGAGATTATTTTTGGTCATTTTCTTGACTTAAAAATATTCAACACAATATTCAAAAATTAATCAAAAAAATTAAAGAGAAACCGAACTTCAAAACTTAAGAAAAAGTTTACCTTTCTAACAGTTTATAGCTTCTTTTTTATTGTAACCCTTATTCTTCTTATCTTCCTCTTTCTTTACTCTCACAAATTTAACAGAGTTTTTCCAAGATTTTTATCTAAAACCTCAAAATACTCTCAAATATCACACACTTCGTACTCCCTCTTCTTCCTTCACCTCTATGTTTTTTACTATTTTTCTCTCATTCAGAATGTCTCTTCCTCCTTTCTCTTATCCCCTATTTATAAGAGTGGGGAGCCACAAGAAAAAAGTTACCACCCTTTCGTCTTCCTATTTCATCTAAAAGTTATCGCATTTCATCATATCACTTCACTTAAAAGATTACCACTCTTCACATGTCGTTTTACCTAAAGGGCTTTTTAACATGTCACTTCATCTAAAAAGTTACCACTTTTCACATGTCATTTTATCTAAAAGATCTTTTCACATGTCACTTCATATAAAAGTTGTCATTTTTCGTTATGTCATTTTGTTTAATAGTTATCATTTTTTATTATACCATTTTATTTAAAATATTCCCACATTTTATAGTGTTTATCCATCCTTTTTTCGTCTGACTCTACACTATGCTCTTAGCTTAATTATATATTTTTAAATACATGTAAAACTAAATTAAATATATCAAATATAAGAAATTAACTCAGAGGTATTTTCAAGCTATCATACAGGCAATGCATTGAAAAATCATCGGGTTTTGCAACATATTTTTGTTATTGTGTTTATAATTGTTGAGTCTCATCTAACTATCATTTATGTAAGGTTAGATTTTTCAAATCATATACCATCAAAAAGTAATAAACGTAATGATAAAATCTTGTTATTCTAAATTTGCTTGTGTTTTGAATTAATATATCGGATAAACGTTGAGTTTGATTTTGTAGCGCCCGGGAAATTGAAGAAGAAGAGAAAAAAAAAAAAAAAAATGTGCGCGCCACGTCAGCAGCCACGTCAGCAGACCCAGTCAGCAGTCTTGGCCAACCAGGACCTGCCACGTGGCAAAACCACGTCGATCGGGGACGGGCCACGTTGGCGATCCGTGTGCGCGCGATCAGACGGCCCAGATTTAATCGCACGGACGGCCCAGATTTAATCAAAAACGGACGGCCCAGATTAAATCAAAATGGACGGCTAAGATCAAAAGGCAAAAGGGTATAAATATAACCCCCACACCAGACCACAAAACCCTAGCCGCCTGCCCTCGCCGGAGAAGACGAACCAGAGCCGGCCGCCGCCACCCGCCGCCGCACCGGGGAGATTTCCGACCGCCGATCGAGGTAAATTTCATACCCCCGACTTGTTTTCCACGCTGATTTCCCCAGTGGCCAAATCGGAGCCAAATCCCGGCCAAACGGCCGAAAAACACGGCCGAAAGCCAGCGGCGCCGCCGCGCCCCTCTCGATTTTGCCTCCGATGAGGTCCTTCCCGGCCTCCGTTTAATGCAATTTTTATATCACCATGATCACCATTCTTTTCTCTATAGGTTGATCGGAGTCGAATCACCAAAACATGAACTTCACCGGAGAGCCACCGCACTCGAGAGCACCGCCGCCGGTAAGCTTCAGTTTTTCGTAAATTTTCGGCCCCCCGAGGGCCGTAGGGTTGTTTTATCGCAGGAACCAATGCGAGTGTGGCCGAATTCGGTTGGAAACGGCCGAAAACGGCTAACCCGAGGCGAACCGCCGCCGCTTGCGGCGGCGCCGTCGTTGGAGCACGGCGGAGCCGCCGTGCCGGAGTTGCGATATTGGCCGAAAGGGGCCCTGGGCCTAATTTGGGATTTTTTTGGAACACGTGCAGGTACCAGTAGTGCGTTTCAGTTCCCCGGGAAAAATTTAGAAAAAATTAGGGACAGCCTGCAAGCGCACTGTGAAGCCGTGTTGGGACCCCGAAACGTGTAAGGACCCCTCACCCTATTTTCTATCACGGTCTTAAAGTTCAATAAATGATAAAACGATATTTCATGAATCAACGAATGTGTGAAATTGCTTAAGGTCGCTAATGGAGCCCGAGTCTAGTGTGTTTGTCGGTTAACTGTTATTTGGTCTGTTTTACAGTTTTAAAAGCAGCATGAGGTTCGATGTTTTCATTTTATAGTTTTGTGTGCATATTTTACTGTTTTATTGATTATGGATTGAATGACCGGGATATTGATGCTGTATGTTGTCTGTTTGGCATAAATTATCGTTTTGCTTGTTTGTATGTGATTGATAATGCTGACTGAGGGAAAAGGAGAATGAAAGATTATGTAAATGGAAATTGTATAATGTGTTCAGCCTGACTAGATATCCTGGGAGATGGTGGACGGACCGGGTCCGTAGGGAACCCTACCGGGATTGTGGTCTCCCATACCGGACGGGGTATGAAGATCTTATGTGTTTTGGCGCCCATACCGGACGGGGTATGGGGACGGCCCGTTTCACCCTCATACCGGACGGGGTAATGAGGTCTATGGTTTGGCGCCCATACCGGACGGGGTATGGGGACGTCCCTGGAATGGATTTCAAGTGTTAAGGATTAACGGGTAGCGGGACCCCTATGGATCCCCATGGATACTAGTGGGCTGGTAAATTAGGAAAATATATTGTGTAACGATTGAATTATGAAAAGTTTGATGGGTATTATGTTATACAGTTCATATATATATTTTCATGATGATGATGATGTTATTGCTTTCGTATATTGTTTTATGAATTTCACCGAGGTAAGTGAATGGTAAAGTTTTATTATTATAAAGATTTGTTGTAAATTATGCTCCATTGGTCTTTTTGTGTTTTCTACCCACCTTTACCTCCGTGACGGTGAGATATCGTGATGTCTTTACTGGGCTAGTGTAGCTCATTCCTTATTTAATCATTTCAGATCAAGAGGACATCGTTCCCGAGCCGGTTCCGCAGGAGGGCGACGAAGGGGACGCCTAAAGACTCCATAGTCATATTCGTAGCTTTTACTTTCAAGTTTTTCCTTTAGGTAGTTTGATCTTTTATATTTTGTGAGCACGTTTTTGGTTTTAGTGTAAGAGATGTTATTCAAATTTTGACTTCGCTTCCGCATTTGATATTTATAATATAAATTCCATTTTAAATTTCCGGGGCTGCTACAGTTGGTATCAGAGCCGCATTTCCTCGGACCCATCCCTTACACAATAGTGCCTTAGAGAAATACTCACCGATATATCGTTACTCAATCATTCCTTGTAAATGCAGGTACACGAGAATGAGGAGAGGAAGGCCCCCACTAAACCGAGCAGCCCCAGATAATTCACTTCGGGAGGATTTAGATAGACTATTCGAGATGGTGGAGGCTCTCGCAGCTGCCCAGCGAAGGCAAGAGGAGAGAAGGGAGTTACTGGGACCTCATCCGCTAGCGCAGGTTGAGCCTCCGCTACAGCAGGCTGATCCCGAGCCACCCCGATAGGAGCCTGTTCCTCCACGGTACCACCCGGCACCACAGCCGTGGTACGACCCGGTACCACAGCCACAGTACCAACAGGTGTCGCCACAGCACATTCCAGTGCCCCCACCACATCAGCAGGCGCCACCACAGGGTCCCCCAGTCCACCCTCAGCCGGCCCCAGTCCCTCTACCTCGGGACCCCGCTCCCTCCTTGATCGACCCCGGCTTCATAGAGAGGTACAGGAGACTGAACCCTTCTACCTTTTCAGGGGGATCCTCGTTCGAAGAGGCCCAATACTGGCTGGCAGAGATCATGGGGACTGACCAGGGGACAGAGAGATTCCAGTAGTCCGAGACTTTCCAAACGTATTTCCGGATGAACTGCCCGGTCTACCAGGGGACAGAGATGTCGAGTTCACCATAAACTTACAGCCAGGAACCCAGCCCATCTCGGTAGCTCCTTACCGAATGAGCCGCATCGAGATGGAAGAGCTAAGGAAACAAATCACTGAGCTACAAAACAGTGGCTTCATTAGACACAGCATTTCCCCATGGGGTGCCGGGGTTACTTTTGCAAAGAAAGGGGATGGAACGTTGAGACTGTGCATTGATTATAGAAGGATAAACAAGGTAACAATTAAGAACAAGTACCCTCTTCCCCGGATTGATGACCTTTTCGATCAGTTGCAGGGTGCACAGGTCTTTTCCAAAATAGATCTACGATCAGGTTACTATCAGGTAAAAGTGAGAGCCGAAGACATCCCCAAGACGGCATTCCGAACTAGGTACGGACACTATGAGTTCCTGGTTATGCCGTTTGGGCTAACCAACGCCCCGACCATCTTTATGGATCTAATGAACAGAATCTTCAGAGAATTCTTGGATCAATTTGTCATCGTGTTCATCGATGATATCTTAGTCTACTCAAAAAGTATGGAAGAACATGTTCATCATCTTGCCCAAGTCCTACAGGTACTCAGGAAAAAGAAGTTGTATGCGAAGTTGAGCAAGTGTGGATTTTGGCTCGAACAAACCGCCTTCCTAGGACATGTTATATCGAAGGAAGGGGTGTCGGTGAACCCCGGAAAGGTTGAAGCGGTACTTGGTTGGGAAAGGCTGACGACAGTTAAGGAAATTCGCAGTTTCCTAAGGATGGCAGGTTATTACCGCCAGTTTGTCGAAGGGTTCTCTAGTCTAGCAGCTCCTCTGACCCGACTCACAAAGAAGAATGCAAGGTTTGAATGGAATGAGAACTGCGAGAGGAGTTTTTCAGAGTTGAAGAAGCGACTGACTACTACACCAGTGCTGGCTCTACCGAGTGGATCAGGAGGGTACACAGTTTATAGTGATGCCTCCTATCTGGGCTTGGGTTGTGTCCTAATGCAGCATGGAAAGGTTATAGCATATGGGTCTAGACAGCTAAAGAATCATGAGAAGAACTATCCTACCCATGACTTGGAGCTTGCCGCAATCATACACACCTTGAAAACCTGGCGCCATTATTTGTATGGAGAGACCTTTCAGATCTACACCGATCATAAAAGTTTGAAGCATATCTTCACTCAGAAGGATCTCAACATGCGTCAGAGAAGGTGGATGGAACTCCTCAAGGACTATGATTGTGACATCCTATACCATCCAGGTAAGGGCAACGTGGTGGCCGATGCCCTCAGCAGGAAAAGTGCAGGCACCCTAGCCCATCTGATGGTTTCAGAGTGTAGATCCATTGGGGCTACACAGCAGGTTCGCCTGCGAGACCTGAAGAGAGTCACATGTTTGGGCCACCTAGCAGTCCAACCCGAGTTAATCCAAAGAATAAAGGAAGCCCAGTCAGTCGACCCCGCCCTAGTAACCCGCAAGAAGGATGCAGAACAGGGAGTGAGCTCAGAATTTCAGATCTCTGCCGACGGATTGATTCGTTTCAAGGACAGAGTGTGTGTCCCAGACGACAGTGAGTTAAAAAGAGACATCATGACAGAGTCCCATAGTTCAAGGTTCGCCATGCATCCAGGAAGTACGAAAATGTACCAAACTATGCGACCTCGGTTCTGGTGGAATGGGATGAAGAGAGATATAGTCGACTTTGTATCTAAGTGCTTGGTATGTCAGCAGGTCAAAGCAGAACATCAACGCCCGGGCGGGTTACTTCAGCCTTTACCGATTCCAGAGTGGAAGTGGGAACACATCACCATGGACTTCGTATCGGGACTACCCAAGGCACGATCGGGACATGATGCTATATGGGTAATTGTTGACCGACTCACTAAGTCTTCCCACTTCCTGGCCATCAAAATGACTGATCCTTTGGACAAGTTGGCAAAAATGTATATCCGGGAGGTAGTCAGACTGCATGGAGTTCCAGTAACAGTAGTATCCGACAGGGATCCCAGGTTCACTTCTCGGTTTTGGAATAGTTTCCAGCAAGCTATGGGAACAAAGCTGTCTCTTAGTACTGCTTTCCACCCCCAAACCGATGGACAATCAGAGAGGACAATTTGTACGCTGGAGGATATGCTCCGAGCTTGTGTCCTTGACTCCGGGAGCCATTGGGACGACCACCTACCCCTGATAGAGTTTGCTTACAACAACAGTTACCAAGCAAGCATCGGCATGGCCCCATACGAGGCGCTATACGGGCGTCCGTGCAGGTCACCGATCTGTTGGGAGGAAGTGGGCGATAGAAGATTGTTTGGCCCGGATTTGGTAGAAGAAACCACGTCCAAGATAGTTAAGATCAAGAAGAATATCCAGACAGCTCAGAGTAGGCAGAAGAGTTATGCTGATACCCAGAGGAGAGACCTGACCTTTGAGAAAGGCGACCGGGTGTTTCTTAAAGTCACCCCCTTCAAGGGGATTAGTAGGTTCGGCAGGAGGGGAAAATTAAACCCCAGATATATTGGACCCTTTGAAATCTTAGACAAGATTGGTACCACTGCCTACAGACTTGCACTGCCTCCTGAGCTCTCCCGGGTTCATAACGTGTTTCACGTATCTATGCTACGTAAGTACAATCCGGACCCTTCTCATGTCTTGGCTCATGAACCGCTTCCACTCCGAGAGGACTTGTCTTATGAAGAAGTACCGGTCGGTATCACGGACCGAGAGAGCAGAATACTCCGCAACCGGGAAATATCATTTGTAAAAGTCGTGTGGCAGAACCACACGCCCAAGGAGGCTACTTGGGAACTGGAATCAGAATTTAGGGCCCAATATCCCCATTTGTTCGATCAAGAGCAACGAGGCAAATTTGGGGACCAAATTTCTTTAAGGGGGGGAGAGTTGTAGCGCCCGGAAAAATTAAATAAATTGAAGGAAAAAAAAAAATGCGCGCCACGTCAGCAGACCCAGTCAGCAAGCCTGACCAACCAGGACCTGCCACGTGGCAAAAACCACGTCGACCGGGGACGGGCCACGTTGGCGATCCGCGTGCGCGCGATCGGACGGCCCAGATTTAATCGCACGGGCGGCCCAGATTTAATCAAAAACGGATGGCCCAGATTAAATCAAAATGGACGGCTGAGATCAAAAGGCAAAAAGGTATAAATAAGACCCCCACACCAGACCCCAAACCCTAGCCGCCTGCCCTCGCCGGAGAAGACGAACCAGAAGCCGGCCGCCGCCACCCACCGCCGCACCGGAGGGATTTCCGACCGCCGATCGAGGTAAATTTCATACCCCAACTTGTTTTTCCACGCTGATTTCCCCAATGGCCAAATCGGAGCCAAAATCCCGGCCAAACGGTCGGAAAACACGGCCGAAAGCCAGCGGCGCCGCCACGCCCCTTCTCGATTTTTGCCTCCGATGAGGCCCTTCCCGGCCTCCGTTTAATGCAATTTTTATATCACCGTGATCACCATTCTTTTCTCTACAGCTTGATCAGAGCCGAATCACCAAAACACGAACTTCACCGGAGAGCCACTGCACCCGAGAGCACCGCCGCCGGTAAGCTTCGGTTTTTCGTAAATTTTCGGCCCCCCGAGGGCCGTAGGGTTGTTTTCTCGTAGGAACCAATGCGAGTGTGGCCGAATTCGGCCAGAAACGGCCGAAAATGGCCAACCCGAGGCAAACCGTTGTCGCTGGAGCACGGCGGAGCCGCCGTGTCGAAGTTGCAATATTGGCCGAAAGGGGCCCTGGGCCTAATTTGGGATTTTTTGTAAGACGTGCAGGTACCAGTAGTGCGTTTTAGTTTCCCGAAAAAAATTCAGGAAAAATTAGGGACAGCCTGTAGGCGCACTGTGAAGCCGTGTTCGGACCCCGAAACGTGTAAGGACCCCTCACCCTATTTCCTATCACGGTCTTAAAGTTCAATAAATGATAAAACAATATTTCATGAATCAACGAATGTGTGAAATTGCTTAAGGTCGCTAATGGAGCCCGAGTCTAGTGTGTTTGTCGGTTAACTGTTATTTAGTCTGTTTTACAGTTTTAAAAGCAGCATGAGGTTCGATGTTTTCATTTTATAGTTTCGTGTGCATATTTTACTGTTTTATTGATTATGGATTGAATGATCGGGATATTGATGCTGTATGTTGTCTGTTTGGCATAAATTATCATTTTGCTTGTTTGTATGTGATTGATAATGCTGACTGAGGGAAAAGGAGAATGAAAGATTATGTAAATGGAAATTGTATAATGTGTTCAGCCTGACTAGATATCCTGGGAGATGGGGGACGGACCGGGTCCGTAGGGAACCCTACCGGGATTGTGGTCTCCCATACCGGACGGGGTATGGAGATCTTATATGTTTTGGCGCCCATACCGGACGGGGTATGGGGACGGCCCGTTTCACCCTCATACCGGACGGGGTAATGAGGTCTATGGTTTGGCGCCCATACCGGACGGGGTATGGGGACGGCCTTGGAATGGATTTCAAATGTTAAGGATTAACGGGTAGCGGGACCCCTATGGATCCCCATGGATACTAGTGGGCTGGTAAATTAGGAAAATATGTTGTGTAACGATTGAATTACGAAAAGTTTGATGGGTATTATGTTATACAGTTCATATATATATTTTCATGATGATGATGATGTTATTGCTTTCGTATATTGTTTTATGAATTTCACCGAGGTAAGTGAATGGTAAAGGTTTTATTATTAATAAAAGGATTTGTTGTAAATTATGCTCCATTGGTCTTTTTGTGTTTTCTACCCACCTTTACCTCCGTGACGGTGAGATATCGTGATGTCTTTACTGGGCTAGTGTAGCTCATTCCTTATTTAATCATTTCAGATCAAGAGGACATCGTTCCCGAGCCGGTTCCGCAGGAGGGCGACGAAGGGGACGCCTAAAGACTCCATAGTCATATTCGTAGCTTTTACTTTCAAGTTTTTCCTTTAGGTAGTTTGATCTTTTATATTTTGTGAGCACGTTTTTGGTTTTAGTGTAAGGGATGTTATTCAAATTTTGACTTCGCTTCCGTATTTGATATTTATAATATAAATTCCATTTTAAATTTCCGGGGCTGCTACAGAATTTAAGTGGTAACTCAAAACCAGGTCAGGTCCCATCATTGGTGACCCACCAGATTAAATTTAACATAAAAAAACTACAAAGAGAGGCAAAAACATTGAAAAAAAGGTTTAGGGATACAACCAATATTAAATCACACAATCACAATAACCCTATGGGGATATTAGTGATCAGTAAGAAATTTCTACGATACAAAGATTGAGCTACACTCGAGAGAGAGTGCTTAAATGAGATTTCGAGAGACAGAGAGAGTCAACGGTGCGAAAAAAAAATGAAGAGTTGTTTATCATTAATAAAGGTTTTCATGATTATAAAAAAATATAATTAAGCTAATTATAATTAATTAACAGTTAATGATTGTTAATTAAATTGTTGACTTTGAATATGTTGAATTTGTTTCTTATATTAAGGATGAGACCAAATATTTTTTTTTACCATCTTTGTATAAAAAAAGTATCAAATTCCTAGGCACCCATATCGTTGAAAATCATTTTTTTAACCTCATCTAACATCCATTGTCATACTTTAAGCATCATCCACACAAATCTAGGATTATTTCCAAGTAATAAAAGAAAAAGTTACCGACTCAAACAGAACTCTCACAATTCTTTATGCGTTAATCATCAACATCAAATCTAGGCAACAGACATAATAACAAGTGCAAATGTCAAATTAATGAAAGTGAAAAATAAATATAATACTAAAAGTTACAACTAAACTGAAACTTTCACTATGTTTTTCCTTAGATTCTAAATTTCTCAATGTAACCCCTGCTCTATTATCTTTTGTTTCTCTTTTTTCAACATGCACTCTCCCTCTTCTTATTTGTTTCAAATGCAAACAACAAAAAGAACAATCACCAATAGCCTCCTACCTGTTCTCTTTTCCTTTTTATTCTATGTTTTTTCTCTCTTTTTTACACTCTCTATTTCTCTTCTTTTCACTCATTTACGTTCATTTTTCTTTTTCATTTATTTCTTCATTTCTCACTGAAATCCTCTCGAATCCCTCACTCACACTTGGTTCACTCTTTTTTCTTTCTCTACCTCCTTCCCTTTTGTCTCCAAACCAAAGAAAAAAAAATTGTTTATTTAAGTTTAACTAGTAACATGTCTCAAGAGATTATGATAACAAGATTAATAAGAAATAAGTTTATTGTATTGACATAATTAGATTTCTACATATACTAAGCATATAATATAATTTTAAAATTACATAAAAATAATATAAATCTTATTTTATGTAAATAAAAAGTATACAAGAGTAAAAAAAATATCTTAATTTCTAATAAAAGATCAACATGATTAATAAAATGTGAGACTAATAGATGATCAAGAACTTATATAGTGTATACGCCCATACTTTTTAGTCAAATAAAAGTTAATCACATAATAATATTATCACACTTATCGTTTAAAATATTTAAATAAATAACTATTATATGTTATCATATTGAATAGATAGATTAACATCATTTATTATTCACACGATTATGCAGAGTAATATTCTAAAATATTTTTTTAAAAATAAAATTTATAGTCATCATTGATCATATTGGAAGTGGAATTAAATGTTAAAAAAAAAATACTGGTCTAAAATAAAGATTCATGATTAAAATAATATTGGATAAGAAAA
>NW_019028660.1:0-10773 GCF_000150535.2 Carica papaya | reverse complement strand
ACCGGATCTCGTCAGAACTCCGCAGTTAAGTGTGCTTGGGCGAGAGAAGTACTCATATGGGTGACCTCCTGGGAAGTCCTCGTGTCGCACCAATTTTTTTTCAGACCGGTCGTTCGACGTTACGCTCGACTGGAACTGGGGTCCACTGGTTTATACGCAATTGTGAGTCAAGAAGCAGGGGCATTTAATCGATATTAGAACGAGAAGGAGAGGTGCAGTGTGAACACACAAGGAAACAATTGATGGGAGGGGGAGGGAAGGAGAAGGAGTGTATGTATTTTCAGCACGAAATGAAACAGGTGCGATCATACCAGCACTAATGCAACGGATTCTATCAAAACTCCGTAGGTAAGGGTGCTTGGGCGAGAGTTGTACAAGCATGGGTTACCTCCTGCGAAGTCCTTATATTTCACCCATTTTCTTGTGAAGTCCTCGTGTTGCACCCATTTTTTTGTAAATGATTCTTTCGACGTTACGCGCGACTTGAATTATGGTCCTCAGGTTTATTCGCAAATGTGAGTCACGGCGCTGTAGCATTTTACTTGATATTAGAACGAGAACGGGAGGTGCAGTGCGCACGCACAAGGAAACAAAAGACGGGAGGGAGAAAAAAGGGGAATGAGTTTATGTATTTGCAGCGCAAAATTAAACAGGTAGGATCATACCAGCACTAATGTACCGGATCTTATCAGAACTCCGCAGTGAAGTGTGCTTGGGCGAGATTAATACTCGGATGGGTGACCTCCTGGGAAGTCCTCGTGTCGCACCAATTTTTTTTCAGACAGGTCGTTCAACGTTACGCGCGTTTGGAACTAGGATCCGCTGGTTTATACGCAAATGTGAGTCAAGAAGCAAGGGCATTTTAATCGATATTAGAACGAGAATGAGAGGTGAAGTGTGAACGCACAGGGAAACAAATGACGGGAGGGGGAAGAAAGGAGATAGAACGAGAAGGAGAAATGCAGAGTGCACGCACAAGGAAACAAATGACGGGAGAGGGGACGGAGGGAGAAAGAGTGTATGTATTTGCAGCGTAGAATGAAACATGAGCGATCAAACCAGCACCAATGCAACGGATTCTATCAGAACTCTGCAAGTTAAGGGCGCTTGAGCGAGAGTAGCACTAGGATGGGTGACCTCATGCGAAGTCCTTATATTTCACTTATTTTCTTAGAAAGTCCTCGTGTTGCACCCATTTTTTTGCAGATGATTCTTTCGACGTTACGCGCGACTTGAATTATGGTCCTCAGGTTTATTCGCAAATGTGAGTCACGGCACCATAGCATTTTACTTGATATTAGAACGAGCACGGGAGGTGCAGTGCGCACGCACAAGGAAACAAATGACGGGAGGGGGAAGAAAGGAGAAGGAGTTTATGTATTTGCAGCGCGGAATTAAACGGGTGCGATCATACCATTACTAATGCACCGGATCCCATCAGAACTCCGGAGTAAAGTGTGCTTGGGTGAGAGTAGTACTCGGATGGGTGACCTCCTGGGAAGTCCTCGTGTCGCACCAATTTTTTTTCAGACGGGTCGTTCGAAGTTACGCGCAACTGGAATTAGGGTCCGCTGGTTTATACGCAAATGTGATTCAAGAAGCAGGGGCAGTTTAATCGATATTAGAACGAGAATGAGAGGTGAAGTGTGAACGGACAAGGAAACAAATGATGGGAGGGGGAGGGAAGGAGAAGGAGTGTATGTATTTTCAGCACGAAATGAAACAGGTGCGATCATACCAGCACTAATGCACCGAATCCCATCAGAACTCCGTAGGTAAGGGTGCTTGGGCGAGAGTAGTACTCGGATGGGTGACCTCTTGGTAAGTCCTCGTGTCGCACTAATTTTTTTTCAGACGGGTCGTTCGACGTTACGCGCAACTGGAACTAGGGTCCGTTGGTTTATACGCAAATGTGAGTCAAGAAGCAGGGGCATTTTAATCGATATTAGAACGAGAAGGAGAGGTGCAGTGTGAACGCACAAGGAAACAATTGATGGGAGGGGGAGGGAAAGAGAAGGAGTGTATGTATTTTAAGCACGAAATGAAACAGCACCGATCATACCAGCACTAATGCAACGGATTCTATCAGAACTCCGTAGGTAAGGGTGCTTGGGCGAGAGTAGTACTAGCATGGGTTACCTCCTACGAAGTCCTTATATTTAACCCATTTTCTTGTGAAGTCCTCGTGTTGCACCCATTTTTTTGCAGATGATTCTTTCGACATTACGCGCGACTTGAATTATGGTCCTCAGGTTTTTTCGCAAATGTGAGTCACGGCGCTGTAACATTTTACTTGATATTAGAACGAGAACGGGAGGTGCAGTGCGCACGCACAAGGAAACAAATGACGGGAGGGGGAAGAAAGGGGAATGAGTTTATGTATTTGCAGCGCAAAATCAAACAGTTGCGATCATACAAGCACTAATGCACCGGATCCCATCAAAACTCCGCATTTAAGTGTGCTTAGGCGAGAGTAGTACTCGGATGGGTGACCTCCTTGGAAGTCTTCGTGTCGCACTAATTTTTTTTTTCAGACGGGTCGTTCGACGTTACGCACGACTGGAACTAGGGTCCACTGGTTTATACGCAAATGTGAGTCAAGAAGCAGGGGCATTTTAATTGATTTTAGAACGAGAAATAGAGATGCAGAGTGCACGCACAAGGAAACAAATGACGGGAGGGCGGATGGAGGGAGAAAAAGTTTATGTATTTGCAGCGCAGAATGAAACATGAGCAATCATCCAGCACCAATGCAACGGATTCTATCAGAACTCCGCAAGTTAAGGGTGCTTGGGCGAGAGTAGCACTAGGATGGGTGACCTCCTGC
The DNA here is from genome assembly GCF_000150535.2 of Carica papaya. The sequence goes on along the minus strand of NW_019028660.1, from coordinate 7,946 downwards.
GAAGTTCTTATATTTCACCCATTTTCTTAGGAAGTCCTCGTGTTCCACCCATTTTTTTGCAGATGATTCTTTCGACGTCACGCGCGACTTGAATTATGGTCCTCAGGTTTATTCGCAAATGTGAGTCACGGCACCGTAGTATTTTAATTGATATTAGAACGAGCACGGGAGGTACAGTGCGCACGCACAAGGAAACAAATGACGGGAGGGGGAAGAAAGGAGAAGGAGTTTATGTATTTGCAGCGCAGAATTAAACGGGTGCGATCATACCAGCACTAATGCACTGGATCCCATCAGAACTCTGCAGTTAAGTGTGCTTGGGCGAGAGTAGTACTCGGATTGGTGACCACCTAGGAAGTCCTCGTGTCGCACCAATTTTTTTCAGACGGGTCGTTCGACGTTACGCGCGACTGGAACTATGGTCCGTTGGTTTATACGCAAATGTGAGTCAAGAATCAGGAGCATTTTAATCGATATTAGAACGAGAAGGAGAGGTGCAGTGTGAACGCACAAGGAAACAAATGATGGGAGGGGGGGAGGGAAGAAGAAGTGTATGTATTTTCAGCACGAAATTAAACAGGTGCGGTCACACCAGCACAAATGCACCGGATCCTATGAGAACTCCGCAGTTAAGTGTGCTTTGGCGAAAGTAGTACAATGATGGGTTACCTCCTGGGAAGTTCTCGTGTTGCACCCATTTTCTTTTTTTCAGATGTGCCGTTCGACATTACGCGCGACTTGAATTACGGTCCGCAGATTTATTCGCAAATGTGAGTCACGGCGCCGTGGCATTTTACTTGATATTTGAACAAGAACAAGAGGTGCAGTGCGCACGCATAAGGAAACAAATGACGGGAGGGGGAAGAATAGAGAAGGAGTGTATGTATTTGCAGCGCGAAATGAAACAGGTGCGATCATACCAGCACTAATGCAACAGATTCTATCAGAACTCCGTAGGTAAGGGTGCTTGGGCGAGAGTAGTACTAGCATGGGTTACCTCCTGCGAAGTCCTTATATTTCACCCATTTTCTTGTGAAGTCCTCGTGTTGTACCCATTTTTTTGCAAATGATTCTTTCGACGTTACGCGCGACTTGAATTATGGTCATATGGTTTATTCGCAGATGTGAGTCACGGCGCTGTAGTATTTTACTTGATATTAGAACGAGAATGGGAGGTGCAGTGCGCACGCACAAGGATACAAATGACGGGAGGGGGAAGAAAGGGGAATGAGTTTATGTATTTGTAGCGCAAAATTAAACAGGTGCGATCATACCAGCACTAATGCACCGGATCCCATCAGAACTCCGCAGTGAAGTGTGCTTGGGCGAGATTAGTACTCGGATGGTTGACCTCCTGGGAAGTCCTCGTGTCGCACTAATTTTTTTTTTCAGACGGGTCGTTCGACGTTACGTTCGACTGGAACTAGGGTCCACTGGTTTATACGCAAATGTGAGTCAAGAAGCAGTGGCATTTTAATCGATATTAGAACGAGAAGGAGAGATGTAGAGTGCACGCACAAGGAAACAAATGACGAGAGGGGGAAGAAATGAGAAAGAGTGTATGTATTTGCAGTGCGAAATTAAACAGGTGTGATCATACCAGCACTAAAGCTCCGGATCGCATCAGAACTCCACAGTTAAGTGTGCTTGGGCGAGGGTAGTACTCGGATGGGTGACCACTTGGGAAGCCCTCGTGTTGCACCTATTTTTTTTGGATGGGTTGTTCGACGTTACGCGCGAATGGAATTATAAACCGCTGGTTCATTTGCAAAGGTGAGTCACGGTGCCGGGGCATATTACTTGATATTAGAACGAGAAAGAGAGATGCAGAGTGTACGCACAAGAAAACAAATGATGGGAGGGGGGATGGAAGGAGAAAGAGTGTATGTATTTGCAGTGCAGAATGAAACATGAGGGATCATACCAGCACTAATGCGACGGATTTTATCAGAACTCCGCAGTTAAGGGTGCTTGGGCGAGAAAAGTACTCGGATGGGTGACCTCCTGCGAAGTCCTTATATTTCACCCATTTTCTTGGGAGGTCCTCGTGTTGCACCCATCTTTTTTGCAGATGATTCTTACGACGTTACGCGCGACATGATTTATGGTCCGCAGGTTTATTCACAAATGTGAGTCACGGCACCGTGGCATTTTTCTTGATATTAGAACGAGTACGGGAGGTGCAGTGCGCACGCATAAGGAAACAAATGACGGGAGGAGGAAGAAAAGCGAAGGAGTGTATGTATTTGAAGCGCAAAATTAAACAAGTGGCATCATACCAGCACTAATGCACTGGATCCCATCAGAACTCTGCAGTTAAGTCTGCTTGGGCGAGAGTAGTAATCGGATGGGTGACCTCTTGGGAAGTCCTCGTATCGCAATAATTTTTTTTCAGATGGGTCGTTCGACGTTACGCACGACTGAAACTATGGTCCGCTGGTTTATACGCAAATGTGAGTCAAGAATCAGGGGCATTTTAATCGATATTAGAACGAGAAGGAGAGGTGCAGTGTGAACGCAAAAGGAAACAAATGATGGGAGGGGGTGAGGGAAGAAGGAGTGTATGTATTTTCAGCACGAAATTAAACAGGTGCGGTCACACCAGCACAAATGCACCGGATCCCATCAGAACTCCGCAGTTAACTGTGCTTTGCGAAAGTAGTACAATGATGGGTTACCTCCTGGGAAATTCTCGTGTTGCACCCATTTTTTTTTTCAGATGTGCCGTTCGACGTTATGCGCGACTTTAATTATGGTCCGCAGATTTATTCGCAAATGTGAGTCACGGCACCGTGGCATTTTACTTGATATTTGAGCGAGAACGAGAGGTGCAGTGCGCACGCACAAGGAAACAAATGACGAGAGGGGGAAGAAAGGAGAAGGAGTTTATGTATTTGCAGCGCGAAATTAAACAGGTGCGATCATACCAGCACTAATGCACCGGATCCCATCAGAACTCCGCAGTTAAGTGTGCTTGGGCGAGAGTAGTACTCGAATGGGTTACCTCTTGGGAAGTCCTCGTGTCGCACTAATTTTTTTTTTCAGACGGGTCGTTCGACGTTACGCGCGACTGGAACAAGGGTCCACTGGTTTATACGCAAATGTGAGTCAAGAAGCAGGGGCATTTTAATCGATATTAGAACGAGAAAGAGAGATGCAGAGTGCACGCACAAGGAAACAAATGACGGGAGGGGGGATGGAGGGATAAAAAGTGTATGTATTTGCAGCGTAGAATGAAACATTAGTAATCATACCAGCACCAATGCAATGGATTCTATCAGAACTCCGCAAGTTAAGGGTGTTTGGGCGAGAGTAGCACTAGGATGGGTGACTTCCTGCGAAGTCCTTATATTTCACCCATTTTCTTTGGAAGTCCTCGTGTTGCACCCATTTTTTTGCAGATGATTCTTTCGACGATACGCGCGACTTGAATTATGGTCCTAAGGTTTATTCGCAAATGTGAGTCAGGGCACCGTAGCATTTTACTTGATATTAGAACGAGCACGGGAGGTGCAGTGCGCACGCAAAAGAAAACAAATGACGGGAGGGGGAAGAAAGTAGAAGGAGTTTATTTATTTGCAGCGTGGAATTAGATGGGTGCGATCATACCAGCATTAATGCACCGGATCCCATCAGAACTTCGCAGTTAAGTGTGCTTGGGTTAGAGTAGTACTCGGATGGGTGACCTCCTGGGAAGTCCTCGTGTCGCACTAATTTTTTTTCAGACGGGTCGTTCGACGTTACGCGCGACTGGAACTGGAGTCCGCTTGTTTATACGCAAATGTGAGTCAAGAAGCAGGGGCATTTTAATCGATATTAGAACGAGAATGAGAGGTGCAGTGTGAACGCACAAGGAAACAATTTATGGGAGGGGAAGGGAAGGAGAAGGAGTGTATGTATTTTCAGCACAAAATGAAACAGGTGCGATCATACCAGCACTAATGCACCGGATCCCATCAGAACTCTGCAGTTAATTGTGCTTGGGTGAGAGTAGTACTCGGATGGGTGACCTCCTGCGAAGTACTCGTGTCGCACCAATTTTTTTTCAGACGGGTCGTTCGACGTTACGCAGGACTCTAACTAGGGTCCGCTGGTTTATACGCAAATGTGAGTCACGGCGCCGTGGCATTTTACTTGATATTAGAACGAGAACGGGAGGTGCAGTGCGCACGCACAAGGAAACAAATGACGGGAGGGGGAAGAAAGGGGAATGAGTGTATGTATTTGCAGCGCGAAATTAAACAGGTGCGATCAAACCAGCACAAATGCACCGGATCCCATCAGAACTCCGCAGTTAAGTGTGCTTTAGCAAAAGTAGTACAATGATGGGTTACCTCGTGGGAAGTTCTCGTGTTGCACCCATTTTTTTTTTTTAAATGTGCCGTTTGACGTTACGCGCGACTTTAATTATGGTCTGCAAATTTATTCGCAAATGTGAGTCACGGCGCCGTGGCATTTTACCTGATATTTGAACGAGAACGAGAGGTGCAGTGCGCACGCACAAGGAAACAAATGACGGGAGGGGAAGAAAGGAGAAGGAGTGTATGTATTTGCAGCGCGAAATGAAACAGGTGCGATCATACCAGCACTAATGCAACGGATTCTATCAGAAATCCGTAGGTAAGGGTGCTTAGGCGAAAGTAGTACTAGCATGGGTTACCTCCTGCGAAGTCCTTATATTTGACCTATTTTCTTGTGAAGTCCTCGTGTTACACCCATTTTTTTGCAGATGATTCTTTCGACGTTACGCGCGACTTGTATTATGGTCCTCAGGTTTATTCGCAAATGTGAGTCATGGTGCTGTAGCATTTTACTTGATATTAGAAGGAGAACGGGAGGTGCAGTGCGCACGCACAAGGAAACAAATGACGGGAGGGGGAAGAAAGGGGAATGAGTTTATGTATTTGCAGCGCAAAATTAAAGAGGTGCGATCATACCAGCACAAATGCACCGGATCCCATCAGAACTCCGCAGTTAAGTGTGCTTTGGTGAAAGTAGTACAATGATGGGTTACCTCGTGGGAAGTTCTCGTATTGCACCCATTTTTTTTTTTCAGATGTGTCGTTCGACATTACGCGCGACTTTAATTATGTTCCGCAGATTTATTCGCAAATGTGAGTCACAGCGCCGTGACATTTTACTTGATATTTAAACGAGAACGAGAGGTGTAGTGCGCACGCACAAGGAAACAAATGATGGGTGGGGGAAGAAAGAGGAAGGAATTTATGTATATTCAGTGCAACATTAAACAGGTGTGATCATCCGAGCACTAATGCACCGGATCCCATAAGAACTCCACAGTTAAGTGTGCTTGGGCGAGAGTAGTACTCGGATGGGTGACCTCTTGGGAAGTCCTCGTGTCGCACTAATTTTTTTTCAGACGGGTCGTTCGACGTTACGCGCGACTGGAACTAGGGTCCAATGGTTTATACGCAAATGTGAGTCAAGAAGCATGGGCATTGTAATCGATATTAGAACGAGAAAGAGAGCTGCAGAGTGCACGCACAAGGAAACAAATGACGGGAGGGGGGATGGAGGGAGAAAAAGTGTATGTATTTGCAGCGTACAATGAAACATTAGCAATCATACCAGCACCAATGCAACGGATTATATCAGAACTCCGCAAGTTAAGGGTGCTTGGGCGAGAGAAACACTAGGATGGGTGACCTCTTGCGAAGTCCTTATATTTCACCCATTTTCTTACGAAGTCCTCGTGTTGCACCCATTTTTTTGCAGATGATTCTTTCGATGATACGCGCGACTTGAATTATGGTCCTCAGGTTTATTCGCATATGTGTTGCACCAATTTTTTTCCAGACGGGTCCTTCGACGTTACGCGCAACTGGAACTACGGTCTGCTGGCTTATACGCTAATGTGAGTCAAGAAGCAGGGGCATTTTAATCGACATTAGAACGAGAATGAGAGGTGAAGTGTGAACGCTCAAGGAAACAAATGACGAGAGGGGGAAGAAAGGAGAAGGAGTGTATGTATTTACAGCGCGAAATTAAACAGGTGCGATCATACCAGCACTAAAGCCTCGGATCCCATCAGAACTCCGCAGTTAGGTGTGCTTGGGCGAGAGTAGTACTCGGATGGGTGACCACTTGGGAAGCCCTCGTGTTGCACCTATTTTTTTTCGGATTGGTTGTTCGACGTTACGCGTGAATGGAATTATAAACCGCTGGTTCATTTGCAAAGGTGAGTCACGGTGCCGGGGCATATTACTTGATATTAGAACGAGAAAGAGAGATGTAGAGTGCACGCACAAGGAAACAAATGACGGGAGGGGGGATGGGAGGAGAAAGAGTGTATGTATTTGCAGTGCAGAATGAAATATGAGGGATCATACCAGCACTAATGCAACGGATTCTATCAGAACTCCGCAGTTAAGGGTGCTTGGGCGAGAGTAGTACTCGGATGGGTGACCTCTTGCGAAGTCCTTATATTTCACCTATTTTCTTGGGAGGGGGAAGAAAGGAGAAGGAGTTTATCTATTTTCAGCGCGAAATTAAACAGGTGCGATTATACTAGCACTAATGCATCGGATCCCATCAGAACTCTGCAGATAAGTGTGCTTGGGCGAGAGTAGTACTCGGATGGGTGACCTCCTGGGAAGTTCTCGTGTCGCACTAATTTTTTTTTCAGACTGGTTGTTCGACATTACGCTCGACTAGAACTAGGAGCAGGGGCATTTTAATCGATATTAGAACGAGAAGGAGAGATGCAGAGTGCACGCACAAGGAAACAAATGACTGGAGGAGGGATGGAGGGAAAAATAGTGTATGTATTTGCAGCGCAGAATGAAACATGAGCAATCATACCAGCACCAATGCAACGGATTCTTTCAGAACTCCGCAAGTTAAGGGTGCTTGGGCGAGAGTAGCACTAGGATGGGTGACCTCCTGCGAAGTCCTTATATTTCACCCATTTTTTTGCAGATGATTCTTTCGACGATACGCGGGACTTGAATTATGGTCCTCAGATTTATTCGCAAATGTGAGTCACAGCACCGTAGCATTTTACTTGATATTTGAATGAGCACGGTAGGTGTAGTGCACACGCACAAGGAAACAAATGACAGGAGGGGGAAGAAAGGAGAAGGAGTTTATGTATTTGCAGCGCGGAATTAAACGGGTGCGATCATACCATCACTAATGCACCGGATCCCATCAGAACTCCGCAGTTAAGTGTGCTTGGGCGAGAGTAGTTCTCGGATGGGTGACCTCCTGTGAAGTCCTCGTGTCGCACCAATTTTTTTTCAGACGGGTCGTTCGACGTTACGCTCAACTGGAACTGGGGTCCGCTGGTTTCTACGCAATTGTGAGTCAAGAAGCAGGGGCATTTTAATCGATATTAGAACGAGAAGGAGATGTGCAGTGTGAACGCACAAGGAAACAATTGACGGGAGGTGGAGGGAAGGAGAAGGAGTGTATGTATTTTCAGCACGAAATGAAACAGGTGCGATCATACCAGCACTAATCCAACTGATTCTATCAGAACTCCGTAGGTAAGGGTGCTTGGGCGAGAGTAGTACTAGCATGGGTTACCTCCTGCGAAGTCCTTATATTTCACCCATTTTCTTGTGAAGTCCTCGTGTTGCACCCATATTTTTGCAGATGATTCTTTCGACATTACGCGTGACTTGAATTATGGTCCTCAGGTTTATTCGCAAATATGAGTCACGGCGCTGTAGCATTTTACTTGATATTAGAACGAGAACGGGAGGTGCAGCGCGCACGCACAAGGAAACAAAGGACGGGAGGGGGAAGAAAAGAGAAGGAGTGTAAGTATTTGCAGCGCGAAACTAAACAAGTGCGATCATACCAGCACTAAAGCCCCGGATCCCATCAGAACTCTGCAGTTAAGTGTGCTTGGGTGAGATTAGTACTCAGATGGTTGACCTCCTAGTAAGTCCTCGTGTCGCACAAATTTTTTTTCAGACTGA
>NW_019028659.1:0-10765 GCF_000150535.2 Carica papaya | reverse complement strand
ACCAAGGTAACAGGAAAGGAAACATAGAAGAATAGGTTTGTGATTGGGTTTCCATGCTATATTTGAAATTTAAATTTACTATACTGAGTTATATGTACTCATTCTCTATTACTTACAAATGAAGTAAGACTGGAGACGAGATCGGAGTTGTAGATTTCTGAACTTAGCATATAGAGGAGATGGAGCAAGGTTTACTACTGGTAGAACAGGATAGTTACGTGTTTGGTAACAGTGTAAACCATATATAAAAATAAAGGTTTATGTAATTCGTAAGCTACTATATTGAGGTATTTGCGGTTGAGACTTTCTATTAGAAACTGAGTAATTAGTTGCAGTACTTTTCTTTATGTGTGTGATTGATTTAAAATGAGATACGAGTATTCTGTATACTAATCTATTTGAGACAACACTACTGAAAAAAAAAACAGGGCGTTATATATACCCATTCCAGTGAGAAATCACGTTAGGGGGCCTTGGTTAGCTGAAAAAATTCAAAAAAACGAAAACCTACTGGCGGAGAAATTTTTTGATGTGGCGGCTCCGCCGACTCAACTTCGCAACTGGACATTTTTCTTCTGTCAGCCTATAGAAAACAGAACAGTTAACACAATGGTGAAAAAATCACACAAAACAGGAAACGAAAAACGGGAAGGGGCTCATCAGAGGCAGTTTCGAATTTTGCCTGCGGTGGCAGCACCAGGCTTTGCTCATAGTTACTGGCTCATCCGTCATTCTTTTTGCTCCAATTTGGCCATGAGAATGCTCAGAATCAAATTCCGAGCAGATATAAGTTTTTTTACCTTTTTAGGCAGTCAGAGGTGGCACCGATGCGGTGGCAAGAGGCAATCGGCTCCCTTCTCCGATGACTGTTTTTTCTTCTTTGGCAGAGATTGGTGGCTAGGGTTTGGATTCGGTGTGATGCGAGATATTTATACTCATCTCGTTTAAATCTGGATCGTTCATTGCGTTTAATCTCGACTGTCCGATCGTGTTTAAAGAGGAAATAAATATGAACCATTCATCACGATTTAATTTCGACCGTCCAATTGCGTTTAAATATGAAAAGAATCTGGACCGTTCATCGCGTTTAATCGTGACCGTCCGATCGCATCTGAGGAAGGAACGGATTCAGACCATCTACACACGCGAGAATGCTTCCGGATCGTCCGATCGCAGGCACACAGATTGCTAGCGTGACCTCCCACATGGCACCAAGTCAACGTGATTTGCCACATAACACGCTCTGGTTCGTCGGGGCTACTAACTAGATGGTCTTACATGGTGCAATTTTTTTAATTGCGTTTTGACCTCCAATTTCTGATTTTTCTTTAAAAAATATAATCCGAACCCAAATTTTCATATTTTTTTTTCTAAAATTATTTTTAATTTTATTCTTAACCTATTTTTTTTTCTTAATTTCACATTAAATAAAAATTTATTAATTTTAAAATTATATTTTTATACATTTTTAAAATTTTAAAATTAATTTTGAACCAAATTTTTGACTCAAATATTACACCAAATATAACACATCCGTATAAAAATCAAACTCGAACATACTTTGAACTCATAATGAGTTTGAATTTTTCTTTTTATTTTTTCAAATTGCGATAAATTTATGAGTTTGCATCCAATATGTTATCTATAAATGATGAGCATTGAAAAATATATATGCTACCGAGTTTCAATTTGAATCCATATAATATTTGTCTTTTTATAGTAATTTAGGGACAAATTATTACAACAAAAAAAATATATATATAATTATACTATTTTTTTCTCATAAAAATAATTTATATTATGCTAATAATATTACAATTTAATAGTTAAGAATATTGTACTATTTTTTAAAATTACGAATTTAAATTTTATTAAAAATATATAACTTATCATTTTAAATATATTTTAAAATAAAAATGAATTACCTATAATTATTGATTTAATAAGATTAAAACTTTACTTATTAATAGAACTGTAATAATCAAGTCGGTTTTAGTCTCAATTATTTTATTATATTTATAGATAAAATAAATATTCCAAAACAGTTAAAATTTTTATCAAATTTTTCCGAACATATCATAAATTTAATTTGTAAAAGCTGTTTATAGATTCACATTTTATTTATCTACAAAAAAAAAAAATTTAAATTCCATATAAACTTTCATACGAATTTCCGAAAAAAAAAAAAAAAAAAACGCTTGTGTTTATATATGCACATATAATTGGAAATCCGAGTTTTTGGACGGATTAGAGAAAGAAGCTGAGGGCAGATAATTGTAGGAGCTACCAATGGGCCAGAGCCCGAGTTGAAGCTGAGTTCACGGCCCAATAAGTCCGAGTTGGCTCAGGCCTTGAGTGGTAACAATTATGAAATTTTGGGCCATTAAAATAGCAGTCTCATTATAATATAAGCCCATTTTTATTATCGCAAATGGGCCCTAATTAAGCCCACCAGGTATAACTAATTTGTCAAAAGGGCCTTGTGGGGTCATATCCATTTTAAACCTCAAAAGTATTTATTGGGTATGTTTTAGACCATTCAATCCTTATCCTTTCATCTGTCACACATATATTATATAATATTAAGAAAACAGAAAATATACTCTTCGTATGGTTGGCGGGTTCACGTCAACTTGCAATAAAAAAACAAACTACATTTATTTGATACATTATACGACGCAGATACATGTTACCAAAAAAATAATAATAATAATCAAATAAAAACAAAAAAAGTTTACTCGTATATTAATTCATTTGTGTAATCACGCCTTTTATTAATCTTCAAAATTATGCATTTAATTATTCTGATTAACTAATATCAAAACAGTTAATTAATATATTTATTGATTTTATACGACTAATATAATATTCGAACAAATTAAATTAAATCCCTAAAGAATCAAAGAATTTTGTATTTCTCTATCCCGTAACAACGTCTGTATACACGTGATTAATAATAAATAATTCATATTGGTCCAAATTACTTTTATCCACAAAATATATGACGGCTAAAAGTAACGTCCCATCGTGTTTGGCCGGCGATTAATTCCCGTACTAAACCCAAAAACTCGTCTCAATTACTACGGCCACCTCTCGAGTGTCCTGGGGACGAAGATGCCGAAGAACATGACGAGACGCTCCCGGGCCCGCCGTTTCCAAAGAAAAGGTCGGAAAGGTAATTCCCCAGATCGTCGGGGGCAAATCTGACCAACGACTCTGACCATGTCTCCTTCTTCAACCCGACCCGGTAACGCTCGTAGAACTCCCGGTATGTCGGAACCAGTTTCCTCGCCAACGACAGCTTAATTTCATCTCGGAGCTTCGAGTCGGGTACGACCCACGAGCTCTGCTTCTTGTACGCTTCCTCAAACGCTGCGTTGAAGGTCCTGAACCGAGTCTTAGCCTGCTCCAGCGGAATGTCAGGATTCTCGGGAAGTGACGTCAGCACCTTGCCCCAGCCCATGCGCTCGTAGTTGGCGGCGTATTGTTTTACTTTGGCTTCGTGGCGGGAAAGCCAGGCGTCGCCGAGGAGGAGCCTGAGGTTAGAGGTCCGGACTTTTACGACGACGTATTGAAGGTTGTTGGCAAGGAAAAGGTAGGCGAGTGGAACGTCCTTGTAGATTTCGGCTTTGCCGTCGAGTTTGCAGAGCATGACGAGGATGAGCCATGCCAGGCGGACGGAAACCGGCGATGAGTAAACGCCGTCGTTGGAATCCGGGCTGCCGAAGTAAGATTCCGGTAACGGGCACTGTAACGTGAGTGGCCAATCGGCGACTATATCGGCGATCTCCCCGCTGTAATCGGCGAGGAAAGCTAGGTAGTTCATGACATAGCGAGTTAACGGGTGGACTCCTCCGCCGGGAACTGGCGTTCTCGACGAATCTTTCTGAATTGCTGCTTCGAAGTCTGTTAACATTGTACGTACGGCGTCACCGAGTCTGAGAAGCGAGTTGACGGCTTGGGTCCGGACTGTAACGGTGGTCTCGAAAGAGAATATTGACTCAATCTCCGGCCAGAGTTCAGATACTGCCTCGTAGAGATCGAGTGTGCGGAACATTTTCTCGGGGGTTTTCTTGCATTTCGCTATATTTTCTGGGAAGCCAAACAGAGTAAGAGCTCCTTCTTTTGTGATTTCCGAGAAACAGGATTCTCCAATCCCCGGAGAAGAGGAGAAGACGTAATCACAAAGCAATCTCTCTCCGAAGAAAAGTGTTTTGACGGCAACTTTCACGGCGTTCAACCAGTTCTTGATCTTCCCGTCGAGAACATCCCAGTCCAGCTTCTGAATCTGCGCGAAGGTCAGCCTCTCAACTCCCAACACATACAGAGCTTCATCAACAATTGATCTTCGAATAATTTTGTAAATCTTCACGCACTCCTTCGCGTAGCCCGCCGATATCATACAGTCAGCAATCGTCTTCAAATCCGCCATTGCTCGATTCGTCATAAACGCCGAAGCGCTCTCCCTATCGGAAACCCGAGAGAGATCGTCGTCAGAATCATCTTCGAAATCTGATAAGCTACCGCTTGACCTTGAAATTCTGGAGGAGTGGGTCGAGACAGATTCCGGGTCAAGATGTGCCCGGTTCGCCTTCAACATCTGGTAAAACTCCTTCTCCAATATCTTCATCGCTGCCTGCATGAGGATCTGCGCTCGAACGAGCTTCTCAGACCCGGGATTTTCGGAAACGTAGTAGCGCATGGCGGATTGAAGATCTGCGACGGATTTAATGAAGCTGGTAGCTTCATGGCGATTGTTGATGTTGAAAAGAGATTCGACGTTGCAGTGAGAAGAAACGGAGCTCTCCGAACTCCATCTCTTGATAATTCCTTCGGCGTTTTCGATGTTTTCCTCCATTAAAGTATCAGAGAAAGTATGGCGCGGCGGAGATACCGGTGGAGTGGCGTTTAAAGCTCTGGAAGGAGATGGAGATTTGCAGAAGGCAGTCCTCATGATTGTTGATATCCAGAAAAGGTGACAGAAAAAGTCTTTGAGGAAGAAGAAGAATAAAGCAGAAAAAGTTGGAGGAGATTCCAAAGAGAGTGGAGAGAGAGAGTAGTGGGCAAATGGGTATTCGAAAGTATGAAGCTTGAGTTTGTTAATGGCGACTTTTTTGATATTGTGACAAAGTTTGGTGTGAGAAAAATGGAGAGGAGAGGAGGGATTTATAGAAAGAATGAACAGAAGGTAATGGTGGGGAAGAGGGGTTTGATGAAGACAGGTTGACTGCTTCTGTTGAGTCAGACGTCCCCACGCGGTGTTAAAATTGTTCACCCTTTCTTAATTGCTTTTGTAAATTAAATAATTTTCATAATTATATTATTTTTAAAATAAGATTTGGATTTTTTGGTATCTTTAACTAATTATTATAAATTTCAATTTTATAATTTTTTTTAAGTGAATTAATCTCGTAAAAAATTACTACCCATATTATGAATATAAATAAATTATATTTTCATAATTTTTATTAAATATTCAAAATGAATCAAATATATTTATAAAACTACCAATTTTTCCGAAACACTTAATAATATAATTTTTTTAAAAAAAAAATAGCAAACTTTATTTAGTTTATTTAAAAATTTTATTAAATAATTATAATTAATTTCTAGAACGATATTAGTCTCTCCATAATTATTAATTAAACAAAACTAACACCCCATAATCGGAGTGCCACCTATAAACAGGGGTCTGCCTGTCCAATAAATTTCTTCCTTTGGTTCTTGAAAATTGAATGTATGTATACATATACATATACATATACACATGCACGTACACAATAATATTTGACTGTTTCTATTTAACTCTGTCATGCATTAAGAAATTCTTTTCCATAACGAAGAAAATTTCTTTCAGAAACAATTAATTATAAATTAAAATTAATTACATTAATTTAATAGTGTTTACGAATAATTAAATTTCAATCTGTCATGTAATTGAATCGTATATGGGATTTAGTCGAATATTAATTTGTTTTGACTAATTGGGTCCATCGATTTAATTACATATCATTTGCTGATTAAGAATTGTTAGGATCCAAAACTTTATGTTGAATGAGCAGTTTTCGACTTTTCTTATTATAAGCTATTAATTGTGAAGCTACGTTTGATTTCCTTCACTTCATTTTTGCACCAATATTTATTATAATTCATAGACTATAATATATATAGTCGGTTCAGAAGTTATTATAAAGTTAAAATTTAATTTTCTTTTACATAATTTTCATAATTCTATGTATACATAATATATTTGTTATAAAATATTAAATTTTAATATTTAAATATATAAAATAAAATATATATTGAATAGATTACAGCTAATTTTATTATACAAACTAATGAACAAATCACATTGTTTGAATCAATTGAATTTGATTATTCTTCTCTGGTTTTATCATTCAAATTCGCTCCATTTTGCTTGGCATGAATCACGTCGGTCCAATTTTAATAACAACGTTATATACTATATAGTATATATATATATATATATATATATATATATATAGTTTTAAGCATATTGTTTTTTTTATATATATGTATAAATAAAGTTCTTGTTCCAATATTACCGTAATTCAATAGATTAATGCCATATAATTAGAATTAATAATTAATAACTATCATTTTTTTTTAGACTATACGTAATTAATTATTTAATTAAAAAATCCAATGAACATTGAGATTATTATTAATTAATTATAAGTTTGAATCTGATAATGATTAAATGGTTACCAAATAGCTTTATGGTTGATTATTATTCAAAGTTTGAAAACATATATATATATATATATATATGTTTGTATATAGTGGGTGGTATGTTTGTATATAATTACAAGCGAAATGGTCCAATTAAGCAAAAGGTTTAATTACATGTATGTGGTCAACTACATGATTTCTCCAAGCAATCGTTGGTTTACTGGTAAAAATTTCATGGCATCTAATTATTTTTAATAGGTACATATATATACACACACATATATATGTATCTCTCTTTATATAAATGATGCGTGGTAGTGTAAATTAATATTTTTAATTAAATGTATTTATTATTTTATATCAGTATTATAAATTTAACAGTTATTATTTTGTATTATTCTATAATATATTTATGATTTAATTTATTAGTGGTGCTAAAATGAAGGTTAAAATTCACTTAATACATATAATTATAATGAATTAATATTGGACTTAAATTAAAGAAAATTCTCTAGTGGGTTTAACTGAGTCAGAGTATGTATACATACGCTGCCTACAGTATTTATAATATAGGACAGACTTAAGACTGTTTCTTCCAGACAATTTTTGGACTCATTCTCTCTTAACCTCCCTCTCATTTCTTTTACACACACATATATATATATATATACTTACACGTATAATACTATATTACTACTTTTTTAATTTTTAGTTAACTGTTTGATTATAATACAAGCAACCATTAATTAACTTATTTGCCGTATGCTTTATGGCTTATATATATATATATATGTATATATTAACATGTATATATACATGTGTGTGCATATATATATGCATGAACACATGAATTTTCCTTAGGTTTTGCAAACAATATGAAAATTAACGAAGGGTAAATTATTACTTAAGCATTGTCGTCATTTATAATTTTTAATCATTAATTTAATTATATAAAATATAATTTTAATCATTTATCTGTGAAGTATGTTTTAAAATATAATGAAAAATAAATTAACACTTATGAAATTATATATATAGTATACGAGGAAAATCTATATTATGTTGTTTTCTTCGTCAATTAGCTTGATACAACTATACTATATTTTGATTGTTAATATATATTATAATATACTATATCTATATATTTATATATATATATATATATGTATGTTATGTACCTAAAAGTTTCATAATTTTGAATTAATTTTTTGTCATTCTATGTTGAATAATATGATGACAAACTATACCTTATTTTGTTGTGATTTGCTTGTTCTGTGGCTAAGTAAGTGCGGGAATATGGTAGTGTATGGGAAAAGACAAACAATTAAAGGCCAATTTTGACTAAATTAACACGTCTTCTTACTGTTAATTGCATTATTAACATTAATCATCAATAATTATAAGAATAATTTATATTTACCTTTTCTGACTTAATGTTTCCAGAAATTAAGGATAATTCATTTTAAATTAGGCCATAATCAAATATTTAATAGGATAATTTTAAATGCCCAACCTACTGATTAACAGGTGGTGTATATATATATATTATGTATATGTTTTTAAGATGTTTTTTGTCCGTGACCAAAATTTATTTTTATGAGATCAAAAATTTGGTACATAAAAATTATTGTGATACACTAACCACTTAAATAAACTTAAGAAGTGTATAATTATTACTAGATAGATGAAGATATTAATTCTGATTAAAACTATATAATTTTAGTTAATTATATGGACAGCATACAATGGAAAATTTCAGATAATTAATATTTTTCATATGTTAAGTCATGAAAAAAAAATTAATAAATTAAAAAAAGAGAAACTAATAATATTTAATAATAATTTAAAAATAAATAAAATTACGTCCATGTCATTTAACCAACATGCAACGTCAGAGCGTACGTGGAAATTCCAGAAAAACTTCATTTATCCCATGATAATTATGTTCTAAGTTTGACCGAGAAAGTCAACATCGAAGCATAAAGATGCATGCACGCATAATATAATCTGATTAGTGAGGGTTGTGGGGCCCACGATGTTTTTTTTTTTATATATATGATTTTCAAACGTGGGAAATTCTATTAAATTAGAAAGATTCCACTGCACTTTCTATCAACCTTCACTGTATAATATTACACACACACACACACACACATATATATATATATACACACACGTACGTATGTATATACTCCAAACTTTTGAATATTATTATTCGTCGTTGATGTGCTCCATGCCCAATTAACGCATAACAAAAATGGTGTGCTCCATGCACCATCATATCATATATAGTTCTTTACTCTTTCGGTTCATATTCAACGGTTACTTGTTTGTGTGTGTGTATACATGTATATATATATATTATGGGTTATTCATGCATTATCTTATACGAACTATTTAAACAGATTGAAAAATACAATTAACTAACATATATCTTAATTATAAAAGAGAATAGTGAGTTGATGCACGTGTATTTGGATATACATATATGTTATTATATATATATACATAGATGTATATGTATATGTATATGTATATGAATGGGAACAGGTTCTCACTTTGTAAAGTGTGGATAGATGAATAATGTGAGATCAAATCTACGCGGGGTCTCACGTGTGGTTTGCTCCTGTTGGGTTTTATAAAAAAAATATATATTGTCACATGAGACAACAACTATATTGATTTAAAATTGGAGTCAACATATATAATCTAATGTGTATTTTGTCACATTTTGCTCATAGTTTCTGTTTCTTGTATTAATAATAATAATAATAATTTATACTTTCCTGCAAGAAACACAAAGGAGATCACAATATAATTAATTATTATATTACCAAGTAGTTAATTGATTACAATTAAGTAGTCAATTATTAATTAATTACAAAATTTATATAATAACACTACGTATTAATATTGGTGTGCTGATTTAATATCTGTGTGTATTTGAAACAGTAAATGGAATTTGAATATTGAATTTATGCTTCCAACAAAAGTCAATTCCGACTAGAACATTAAATATACAACTTTTTAAGTACTGCTTCTGTTATATACACACACACACACACATATTTATATGTGAATCATTAGTATGCTGTAGTAGTTAAGTACACAATTGCAAGTTCTTTTTTTTTTGATAAATTTGTATTTATATGTAAAATGTATATTGATTTATTTATAATTCCATTTATTTCATATTATTTAATCTTAATACATTTTACTTTGTTGAAAAACAAAACAAAACAAAAAAAAAAACAAAGTGTTCAGACATGGAGAATGCAGATACGTTCTACATTTTAATAGATAATTAACATACTTGTAAAACAGAGAGCATCTCCTGACCGCATAGCGCAGTGGATTAGCGCGTTTGACTTCGGATCAAAAGGTCGTGGGTTCGACTCCCACTGTGGTCGGTTATTTTTATTTTTTATCCATTCTTTCAGGAGTTCATCAAAACTTATGGGCCCAACAATTAAATTAGGACGTCGACATAATTATTTTTCCAAAAAATAATAATATAAGAAATCACAACTATATTTTTACATTTTAATGAAATTGCACCTATATTTATATTTTTAATTCTATTAATATAAAAATAAATTGTTACAATATAATAAATTACTTATTCGGTTAATAACTTATATTGGAACTAACAAAATTCTAATTTGTTATAAATCAAATAAAAATATTAAGAAACACAATGTACTACTCTTATATATTTTATTTAAATTAATGAGAC
The DNA here is from genome assembly GCF_000150535.2 of Carica papaya. The sequence continues at coordinate 336 of NW_019028659.1, read as the reverse complement.
TGTTATATAATTTTTAAACAAAAAAATTAGCTTTTTGTTAATTCTTATAGGATTATTGAAGAAAAAATTTTAAAATATGTTCTTATGTAATACCCCCGGTCAAAGAAGAATTAAAACACAACTCATATATTTCTTAAGCATGAAAGGTCAAAACAGCGTTGTTTTGAAAATTTTTAAAATGCCGCCGTTTTGGTTTGAAGAAAATAAAAAGATGAGATGAAAATTATTTTTAATAAGATATAAACTAATAGTAAAAAATAGAAAATCACGAATAAAGTTTACAATATGAAATACTGAATTAATATCTACCGAACTGCTTACTACTTAAATTGTGAT
>NW_019028658.1:0-10737 GCF_000150535.2 Carica papaya | reverse complement strand
TGGGAGGTAAACTCTACCAAACATACAAATAAGAATGGGAACGAGCAATCTGCATAATGTTATGGGCTACCGTTGCCTTGTCTTCGAACCCAACTTATGGATACATTAACTTAAGAACAATCTTCCCCATTGGTCGTCAAAGCTTTTTTTACCATCTGTGCGTCCACTTCGAAAACATCGACCCAGTGATATTGGAGATTATATATTGCAGTGAATTATGGTAGCCAAGTGGTTCAGTTAGATAGGGAGAGTGACACCCTCATAACCTGCCAGAGAAAACCGTCAATACTCTTTCTGTCGAGTCTCAGACGACTGCTCCCTATCCTGCCTCATAACCTGCATAAAAAATTGTACCGTCCACATTGCATTTCCAGACCCCAGGCGATGGAGCTTCCCACAGCAGGGATCTTGACTTGGTGTGCGAGAGTTGTACCTTACCTTTGTCTCTAACTTAATGTGCCTGTCTCCGTTCATGCAAAAACTTCCTCGCTAGAAATATGGAGGTCTAATCACAAACATCCTTCAAGTCCACAGAAATTCATTTCTCTCAAGTCAAAGGCGCCATAAACAGCAAAGTATCTCCTTTAACTCCTACTTTTCGATTGTTTTAGCTTGATGTTCCATCCATCTGAATACTTCATTGGTCTCTCTTGCTGGGAAGTGTATACCCAGTTTTTGCCAGCAAGCCCTGGCTTTTTTCGTAATCAAAGAAGACATGCTCAGTGGTTTCCTCCTTGTCACATCTAGGGCACAAGTTTACAATTATAATCCCTTTATCCTGCAGTTTAGATTTTACCCGGGGGATATTATTCAGCAATCTCAACATGAAATTCTTAACTTTGGGGGGGACTTCTGACTACCACAAATACTTCCACATGTTAAATGATCGTTGTGCATGGTTTGCATGCAAATCCATCAAATGCTGGTATGCAAATTTTACGATCTATTTGCCATCCTTCAAGTGACTCCAAATACATTTGTCAGCCCTACTTCTTAGGCTTATTGGAATACTCATATTGACATCGACTTCCTCATCCACAATAGACCCCAAAAGTTTCAATTGACATTTATTTATTTTTATTAAAGAGTTTCACCTGATGATGTTGTTTTTACTGATACCATTGAGGGTATTAAGGATTCATTCTACAAGATGGATAGAAAATACTAATCACGTAACACTCAAATCCCCATTCCACCTGTAGTAATGGGTATCACTGAACACTTTCTCAAACATGTTCAGTATGGGGCTTTGCAGCTTGTCTAACTAAGGCACATTAGTTACCAAAAATGGCTACACATGCACCCTCTTTCTCTAATACATACTAAACGAGTTTCATAGTCTTTCAGTGATTCTTTTATTTTTATTTGTTATTATTTTGAATTTTCTTATCCCCTATTATAATATTCCTTAATTTATTTATATTATTATGATTTTATTGCTTATTTGGTTCCTTTTTTATTTTTTTAATTAGTGTTTCTTTTATTTGTAATTTAACTTAATATCTTTTTTTATTTTCAATTTCATTTGTCATAGCCGTCCAATCTTTGTGTGCATGGCAATAGAAGGACCAGAGGATCGAGCCTCACTAACAGTAATTTCATACTTTTTATCTGAGCGAAATCAGGGTCGTTGGATCTCTCTACTCTGCAAATTGAGACCATGAGTTCTCCTAACTGTTCGATCTTCTGGTCTTTTAGTTCCAATCACTCGTTTCTAAATTAGCCCTTAGCCATTCCTTCGGTATCTAGAATCCTAGCAATCCAATCTACACACCCTCCTGTTTGCGTGGCTGACCACACGTGCAGGTCAGCTGGCGTGGCTATCCACGTGGCGGGGTGGGTGTTATTGCTCAGTCTCATCTGCTGAGGTGTCCTGCTTTTCTAGAGTTACGTTATTCCCCCTTACGCTTAATTTTCTTTCATTTGGGTTTCCTATCTAATTACAGTTTTGCCCCTTTCTAATATTTGCTTTTCAATTATATTCTTATGAATACAATTAATAAATTTTTAGGGTTTTTTTTATTTGTTTATATTTACGTGGGCTTTCCTTTTATTTCCAAAATCCCCTTAATGCATAAATAAAATTTTAATAAAAATTTATTCATATAAACATCATGATGCTACAAAACGAGTATCTTTTATAAAATTTTTGTGCTGAAAAGATGAGATGAAATAAAATAAATAAGATAATCATATCCACATATATAAATTCAAAACTATATTGACTTTTATCTTTACATGCTCATCTACTATAATATTATACACTGTTGACTTTTATCTTTTCATAAAATTTATATTTTCCAGTGTTCTTAACTAAAATTTATTGGTAGGTGAATTGATCTTCCATAAAAATGCATCATCAGTAACCCAAAAGACACTATCCACCATAAAAAGTCCAATACCTTCAACTAGACTATTAACAATAATAAAGAATATTTCTTTAATAGCTAAAAGTTTTACTTGATTTGAATCTAACATAAGTTTTCTAATATCCTAGAACCGATAAGTTTTCTTTTCAATCAAAATGTTGCTTTTACCTTAGCAACTCTTTCTAATATCCTAGAACCGATAAGTTTTCTTTTTAATCAAAATGTTGCTTTTACCTTAGCAACTCTTTCTCATTATTTATTATCTGTCATGTAAAATTTTTTGAGTTAGTTTTACTTTTCATATTTAAAGGTTTGTTGTAGGTGTAGATGGTTTGTTTTCTTGGTTGACTTTAATGCCACCAAATTCTCCTCTTGTGTTGCAACAATAAGCTTGTAGTTTCTTTGTAGCTGAACATGCCTAATTTACAATTAATAATACTATTAAAATAAACTAAATTTTTGTATTGTGTTATATATAATTTTGTTAAATATTTTAAATAATTTTGTAATTTAATTTTAATAGAAATTATAGTTTCAATTTTCTAAGTTAATATAATTTTATTTGAAATTTGATAAAAAAATTAATTAATTAGTTTTATTATGATTATAATTACATAATGTATAATAAATAAACAAACTCAAAAATAATTATATGAATCATAGTAATTCTGCTCGTTTCACACTGTAAGAATTATATTAAACACAAAACATTATTTTACTGTTCAAATTTTGATACTTTTTTTTTTGTAATTGTAATTGTTTATTTTATTAAAAAAATAGTCCCAGATTTTTAAATTTTTTTAAATGACTAAAATAGTTAAAAGTATATATAAGAGTTCGAAGTAATTTAAGTCTTGATTAACATGATGTCTCTCTAGTTATATTCTCACACCCTCGTTCTTCTTGCTGTTGCAACTCAATCCCTCCCTGTTCGTCCTTCCCTCTCTCTCTCTCTCCATTCTCCAAAAAACTCTTGTCTGTGACTTTTTTTTCCTCTAACTTAATGGAGCAAATAAAGACAACAAAATGGATGCCGCTTAGTTTAACTAGGTTGAGGTTGGGTTTATAAGTAAAAAAAATGTATGGGCTAAATAAATTTTGGACCTTATTTGATTTTGGACATAATAAAAAGAAAACTGTGTTTATAATTATATAGTTATATATTATATATCATACTCACAATACATAAGAATGGACTAAACATTTTTAATGGGTTTGAGTCAAATAAAAAATTAGGACCTATTTGATTATGTACATAATAAAAAGAAAGCTTGGTTTATAATTATACATTTATATATCACACACAAATATATTAGAGTGGGCTAAACATTTAAGATGTAGTACATCATTTGTTAAGTTGTCAACTTTACTCTCGCTATATATATACATACTCCAGGTAGTTCCTATATCTATAAAACCTTATCTATAGATAATTATGTTTTGTAATTAGTATAGTCTTCCCTAGAAACTGGGCATGAGTATATGCCACTTGAGGACCATATACTAATGCATCTAGAATGATAAGTATGGTCACAAATAGGAAGTCTTTGCAAAATTTCTCCAGGTGCAAAGTCGTCACAGCATATAACACATTTATCTGTATTACCATGTCTTTCAGCATAAGGATATCTCCGGATGGCATCCAATACTAGGTCTAAAAATTCTAAGTCCGTAAATATACATGGTCATATTTATATATGCACACACACACATACAAAAGCACATATATACTATATAATGAAGACTGTTTGGCATGTGTGTGTGTGTGTATATATATGTATACATATATAATGGATAATCACTAGAAATAGGAAAAATATGAGTTTGTAGTGGAAAGGTTCTCGCTTACCGTGGATAGAGTTGTCATAATAGTGGTTTAGTGACTATTTTACTGAAGTTCATTTATGGTTATATCATTTTCTGGGGCTATTTTCCTAATGTGATTCAGGTCCCTGTTATAGAAAAATTACTGCAGTTGGAGAAGACTATTTGTGGGGAAAAGCATCAGAGCCCTCTTCAAGGAAGAAAAAATAAGTAGTGTCTGAAGCAAGGTTCACCCCTGTTGTTCGTTGGCTAGATCGAACGACCAAAACAAATTCTCGCACATATCGTCTGATTGAACGACCCAAATCCTTTCATGACTAAAAGTCAAATGGATGGTCCAGATTGTATCCTGCCTAAAATGATCTAACAGCCAAAATTTAAGGAAATGTAAAAAGACCAAAAAGCCATTAATGAAATTGTAGATTAGATGTCATAGTTCAAAGGGGAAAAACTGAATGGCTAAGGGTTATTTTTGCACATCCAAAGACAAAAATGGCCCCGATCAATCCAACGATCTGATCTTCGTTAAAACCGATCATACGACTTATATTTAAGATTTATAAATAAATCATAAACCCAAGTCCTCCTATTTGAGAGGAATCAAGCAGAAGAGATGAGAGAGAATGAAATTTTCTGAATATAAATAAAATTAGTTTTATGAATTTTCTAGAACTTTTGGTATCATCAATGGTAAAGAAATGCCCTATTATGGTTCAAACATAAGGTTATTGTTGATACCATTGCTGAGTTATATTAGATTTACTTTCTTTCTTGAAAATGCTCTTTTATCACGTTTTCAACTGCTAAGATAAAAGTAAAAAAACTACATTTTCAATGGCTTATATAAAAACTACTTACTATATTTTCATTAGCTTAAATAGAACAATTTTCCTAAACTAAGGCTCTCATCAAACTTGGAATAACACTTTTTTCATATTTTAAATACAATCTCTAAACTTATTCCTATTAGACTCATAAGTTCTTTTCTTACAAGTGATTCACAAATATCAAGTTTACAAGGAAATAATTTAACCACAAATTTTGGTTGAACCTACAAGTTAACACTTCATAAGTAACTTTTCACGATTCTCTCTTTAATTTGTTCCTCTCTTGTGGTTTATTGGTACTTTCAGATGAAGAGACCTTTCATAATTTTGAACTTATTATTTAAGAGGGAATCACTTTAGAGTATCCTCTCATTTTATATGTTATTTTGTAGCTCTTATTCAAAAAAATTTGATTTGTAAAAAAGAGATCGTTATGATCAAAACTATGGAAAGGACTTACCCCAAGAGACCCAAGAAACCTCTGTAAACTATCAGTAATAACTATCTCATCATTCTCTAAAATATAGGTTCCATTACAAAGCTAAACATGGTTTACATCAAAATTTCTCAGTATAGAAACAACAGTAACCTTCTTTACTAAATTTTCACTGTAAGCTCCAATGTGTAACACTATCTCCTTCTTTCTTTTATACATTTGATCTGCTGAATATATTATTACTATATATATGTATATATAACCCATTAACACTTAATTTTTTGTTTGATCTTCAATTGGTTGTCATAATTAGAGCATGCAAGGAGAATTTCTCCAAGGTTTTTATCTATAATCCTCAGGATACTCTCAAAAAATCATACCCTTCATACTCTTTCTTCATTCTTCTCTATGCTGCTCACTATTTTTCTCTCATCCATAATGTCTCTTCCTCCATTTCCCCATCTCCTATTTTTAGGATTGGGGAGCCACGAGAGAAACTTTCCCACCCTTCCACCATGCAACTTCATCAAAAGGTTGCCACATTTTGTTATGTCACTTTATCTAAAAGTTATCACTCTTCATGATCTCATTTTATCTAAAAAATTGTCATCTTTCATCATGTTATTTCATTCTTATTCTAGATTCTTCCACAATCTTCCATTTGCTTCCTCATCCTTATCCATCTTTTTTTCTATTTAACTCCAAAATTGAGCCAAAATAGAGCCCATTAGACGCCTTTAGGCCCACTTAAGCCCATAAGCCCTAAATAGCAAGCCGTTATAGACTTATCTATATGTCTATCAGTTTTCTTTAATTTTATCCCAAATTTTCTTCTATAATTTTTTTTCTTTTTTAACATCTCTCTTCTTTTATGTCTTAGCTTGCCTTATACCAAATTGGGGCTTCAAATTCTATGTATTTTGGTCTTGGGAAACATTTCAATCATTAAAGATCATTCTCTCCCATTATTCAGGAATTAGGGTTTTCATACGTAACCTAACTTCCCGTTCTCTTTTGAAATTCACTTTGAACAATTTTCTCATAGTCTCGGAATGCTTTGCATCTTCTGAAGATGTTGTTTCAGCCTTGAGAAACATTTTTTAGCCAAATGATTTCCCCTTTGAGGGACTATTCTCACTATTAAGGGATTTCCCTTAACCTAATTTTACTATTTCCTTCCTATTTATCATTAAACCCAGTTCTTATGCTTACTACATCTTCCTAGATACATATACACACTTAATCAACCATACCAAATACGAAAAACTAGAATTCAAAAAATCTAATCTATTACTTTATCCCCTCCTTAAAAAGGAATTTGGTAATCCAAATTGAACTTATTAGGTACCGCAAACAGATGAAGGTTCTTAGGTTTCATTTCGTCTTCTAGTTTTTAGATGAAGTACTCAGTGGCTTGGAGTTGACAAAGTACCTTTACGAATAAAATTCCTTAAAAATGTAATTAAAAATTTTCTCAAAAATAGAATAATATCTAAAGAAGCAACAAAATAATGACAGAATTTAAAGCAAAAAATTGAAGAAGAGACAGAAATTTAATGTAGGTAACATATTTTTTTGAGAAAATTGATCTAAATTTTACGAACATTAAAATATTTAATATTATATATTATTAATATCTTTCTTGTTAATTTTTATAATTTTAAATTTATTTTATAATTGAAAAAAAATATTCTCAATAAAATGTTACAATAAAAATTTAAGTTTGGATCTTATTGAAGTAGTTAAAGGCCCCTCCAAGCTATTATTTGAATAATTATTTAATTATTATTTAATTATGTTTATAAAATTATATATAATCAGAATTAGCAGCTAATTACTGAATCATTTAAATTTGAATTTATTTTAGAAAAATTATGTAAAGTATTAAATAATTTTTCAAGGAAACAAAAGCACCGGAAAAAATTAATAATGCAATTAAAAAGGAAAATACCCAATATTGTTCAATGAGTTGCTAATTATAATTTTGAAGGATCGTTTGCTAACTTGTCTTTTGTCTCTTTTTTCTTCATTGCTTTATCAATTAATCATGTATATTATCATATATTTATAAATAAAATTTAATTTTTTTATGTTTCTTGAAGATATTGTATTTGGGATTTTTTTTGGGTTAATTATATTATTTCAATTTTATTATGTGGTTGATAATTAAGGTTTTATTGGTCTTTTTCACAATGTAAAAATTATATTAAGGACAAAATAATATTTTTACTGTTCAAATTTTGATCTACTTTTTGTTGTACTTGTAATTTTGTATTCTCTTAAAATTTTTTTAATTTTTTTAAATGATTAAAACCGCTAAAAATAGATAGAAATAAGGATTTAAAGTAATTTAAATAAAAAATCAAAAATATTTAAGTATCGAAAAATGTAAAGAAAGGTTTTAAATAAATTTGAATATGCAAAATAGATTCATTTAATTTTGAAGATAATATATTTAAAGTAAAAAGATCTATGACATATATTGTGAGATTTAGAATTATATAGAAGATTTCTATTAATTTTGTAACTAAAGTAACATTTTAATATTTAAGTAAATTAATTGTTTAATTAAAATTCTTGTTACAATTAAAAATTTATATAAATAATTAAATTTAAAATTTATAAAAATAATATAATTTATTTATTAAAATATTTATTGTGTGATACATTTATAATATTATATCAATATATAAAAAATTTATATAGATAGTGGACAAAATATGACCCACCTGTGTTGAGCTTTTCTGTTAGGGGCCAATTTGAAGCAAATGTTTGGGTCAAGCTTAAATTAGCTTTTTAGATGATATAAAAAAAAGAGAAAAAAAAACTCAAAAAAGTTCAATGGTTTGCAATTATATATATTTTTATATTTCCATCTCAAATCCAAGTACGTGTGTATCATCCCAATAAAAAAAAGGAGGAAGAAACTTAAAAATTTTAAAATAAAATAAGAGATCAACGGTCCAGATCTCATTCCATAATGGAAGGCTACGATTTAATTTTAGCTACTATATAAAAGGCATTGTTACAGCACAAAAAAAGGAAGAAACCCTAACACCCTGTATGGATGGTGGTGAATCATAAAATTTTAATGTATGGTACTCTACAGGTGTGAGAAAATCATGTTTATTTCAATTTCCAATAGTAGCAAATGGTATCTGACTGACAAATTTGGGATAAATTTTAAAATCAACAAATCGGTGGTATGTGACCGGTATGTTACTTTTTTTCCCTTATACCCCCATATAATGTACTTAATTGTATTTTTATCCTCATAAATTATTATTTATTTTATTAAATAAACAAATTTAATTTGATTATGTGTAATAATTATTTATTTAAATACAAATATAATTATATTGGTAAACAATTTATTTTTTTCATTACATACTTATATACCATTTACTATTAAATATAATAAGTAGGGGTAAATTAGTAATTTTACTGAAAATACAACCATACAATCCTATCATCCAAAAAAAAATATGCCACTAACATACATTAATATATAATCATCCAAACATAAAAAAATTTTGCCATTCTCATCTTGTGTCAGTGACATCCAATCACTGTCATTACCATACATTAATTAACCATCACTAAAATTTATCAAAACAAAGTGTAAGAGAAAGAAGAGGTTGTCGATGGATGGCGAGGAAGGCAAATAGAAAGAAGAGCAAACGAGGGAAACAACAACCAGATCAACATTGTTGTTGGGAGCAAGAGGTAGGATCATTTCAGCCTTTTTGAATTCAAATTTGAGTTTAAAGTGCATGTTTATTCATTTAAATTGCATGAGGAAGATTTAAAATGGAAATCTGGAAAACAGAGTAAGGTATAGCGCCATATGAATTTACAAATGGGCGTACATACATGTGTATTTCCTTATCTTTGAAATAAATGTTGAATATGGGCATGTTAGTGTTTGAAAAAGAGGACTCACATGTGTTGGTGGTTCGACTATTTCGTGCATAAATCTGGTGAGATATGGCTAAGATAATGAGGTGAGTTTCATCAAGTAATGGTTCAGGAAAGGAAAATAAGAAAAATAAATAAGAGGAAAAGAAAATTTTGGAAGTATACAGGATTCGTTGAGGAAAAGATAGGTAGTGACCGAGAGTTGGAGAAGGGATTCCAGGTAGGCACATTCAACCAAATAAATTCTGGAAGTAAATTGGAGATAAAAACCTGACAAACCAAACCCATAGAGGGGAAGAATAATAAGGGAATGTGTTTAGGGTGATGGAGAATAGTGAACCAAATAAAGTTAGGTTGAAGGAAACTCTCAAACGACTCACCTAATTAATTTAAAGATTTATTACTGGGAATGATACTAGACTAGAACTACTGAATGTAAGCCTTGAAGGGAGTTTAGTGTTGAATCTAAAATATGTTGGGTAGAAATGAGACAAAATTGGGAGGGTTAAATGATCCAAACTAGAGGTTAGATGTAGTCTTTCTTACTTCTTCTTCTTATATTTCAACAAATTATTATATTTAGCTAGCTTATCTCTTCATTTTTTCTAACAGAAACAAATCAAGCCTAATTGATCATTTTACCATTTGTAGGTTGATTTTTACATTCGAATTCTTCTTTAACTGAATTAATATGACAGTGAAACTTTTTCTTTATTTAAATTAATTAATTAATTAAAATAAAGAAATCTTTAAAAAAATATTAGATAGTTAATAATACTATTAAAATAAACTAAATTTTTTTGGTATTACATATAATGTAGTAGTAGTAACAGTAGTAGTAGCAGCAGTAGTACCAGCAACAGTAGCAGCAGTAGCAGTAGTAGTATTAACAGCAGTAGTAGTAATAGTGGTAGTAGCAATAGGAGCAGTAGTAGAAATAGTAACAGCAGTAGCAATAGCAGCAGTGGCAGCTGTAGCAGTAGTAACTGTAATAAAAGTCACAGTAGCAGTAGTGGCAATAGTATTAGTAATAGTAGTAGTAGTACTAGTACTATTACTACTAACTCTAAATACTCATGTACTTGAAAGCTTTTAGTATTAACCACAAATCAAAACTTGAGTTTCTCAATTCGTCTCTCTTATTTCTTCCTCTCATATTTCAACAAATTATTATATTCAGCTAGTCTATCTCTTCATTTTTTCTAACAAAAACAAATCAAGGCTAATTGATCATTTTACCATTTGTAGGTTAATTTGTACATCTAAAATCTTCTTAAATTGAATTAATATGACTACGAAAATTTTTCTACCTTATATAAATTAAGTAATTAATTCAAGTAAGAAAATCTGAAAAAAAATATTA
>NW_019028657.1:0-10727 GCF_000150535.2 Carica papaya | reverse complement strand
CTTTTATGCGAATGTGATATAACATGCCAGTTGGCTTAAGACCTCATCTCGGCCAAGCACCAATACATTATCTAAGTCTATACCTAATAACAACAACTCCAACGACTTAAGAGGAGATTGCCTGATCTAGTAAGTAGCCACCCTGATAAGCGAACTAAAGTTGTCCTTCCCTCTACTTTTCCTCTTTCCACAGTTCAACCTGCCCGACCCAAACAACCCTGCTAGTATTGTGGTCGCTAGCACGGTGACCTACCCTATCGACATATCAATCACGCCTGTTATCGATATGGAAGCACCTAACAACTCATAAAAGACTATCCCCAGTGATCGAAAGATGTATCCAGGCTCGTAGCTCAGGGTCGCATGTGCCACTCAGATGAACCCGATGCTCTCCCTACTCTTATTCTTATCTAGGGTATGTTTTCTATTCATGACACTTCTGACAAGGCTTTGATCGATACTGGTACTGCTCACTCTTTTATTTTCTGTGCATTTGCTTATAATCTTGACTTTAGGCTAGAACTTTTAACAGAAATACTAGTGGTATAAACTCCCTCTAGGGAATTATTAGAAGTTCATTATGTATATAAAGATTGTAGGATAAAAGCATCAGGAATAGAGGTATTTGTAAATCTGATACTTTTAGATTTTATAGGATTTGATATGATATTAGGAATGGACTGGTTAGAGAAGTACAGAGCAATAATCGATTGTGAAAGTAAAATTATAACTTTACGATCCCCGAAAAAGGAATAAAATTATTTTTATTTTTTTCCTAATAATTGAATAAATAGGAATATGGGTGCTGATCTTGCTGTGTGTTCCATACCAATTGTTTATAACTTTTTGGATGTCTTTTCCATCGAACTTCCTTGTTTGGAGTTCTTAATTAAATTTTTGCTTGGAACCCAACCAATTTTGAAGCCTGCCTATCGTATGAGTCGAGCTGAGCTAACAGAGCTGAAATATCAGCTTTTTGAACTTATTACCAGAAGTTTATCCACCCTAGCCATTCTCCTTAGGGCACTCTAGTGTTGTTCATGAATAAGAAGGATGGTTCCCTCATATTCTGTGTGGATTATCGGGAACTCAACTGAGTGATAGTTAAAATTAAGTACCCCTTACCTCGGATTGATGACATCTTTGATCAATAATAAGGAGACACAGTCTTCTCTAAGATTGACCTTAAGATGGGATACCACCATTTGAGAGTTAAAGAAGAAGATATTTCGAAAATCGCCTTCTGGTGTAGGTACACTTTGTATGAGTTTAGAGTCAATGCCCCTGCAACCTTCATGGACCTTATGAACAGAGTTTTTTGACACGCACTAGGACAATATGTTATCATTTTTATTGATGACATCCTAATGTATTCTAAGAGCCTAGAGAAACATGCAGTGCACCTGACCGAAGTGTTGGAGACTCTTCGCCAGAACTAGTTGTATGCTAAACTAAGCAAGTGCTCCTTTTCGTTGGATCGAGTTTCCTTTCTTGGTAATTTTGAGTAAGGAGTTTTCGTGGATCCGTCTAAGGCTGAAATAGTGGTCAATTGGAATCCACCAACTAATGTGACCGAGGTACATATTTTCTTTGCTTAACAGGTTATTATCAGCGGTTCATTGATGGATTTGCTAAGATTGAAGTCGCACTAACCCGACTTACTTGAAAGTGCATACCATTTGTGTAGAATTATGAGTGCAATGAAAGCTTCATGGAATTAAAGCATCATCTCACCTCTGCTCTTGTGTTGATCCTACCTGACAACGTTTGAAGATTTCAGGTCTACTACGACGCATCTCATATTGGTTTGGGGTGTGTTTTAATGCAACATGGTAGAGTAGTCGTTTATGAGTCCTGACAGCTGAAACCTCATGAGCAAAACTACCCTACCCACAATCTGGAGTTAAGAACCATTATCTTTGCCTTGAAGATATGGCGTCACTACTTATTTGGTCAGACTTTTGAGATTTACACTGACCACAAGAGCTTGAAGTACATCTTCTTGTAGAGAGAGTTAAATATGAGACAGAGACACTAGATGGATTTTTTGAAGAAATATAACTCCAAGATCATCTATCATCCCAGTAGAAGAAATGAAGTCATCGATGCACTGAGCCAAAAAGAATATGCAGTGTTGGCTCAAACCATGGCCTCTAGTTAGAAATTGGTGGATATTATACTGTCTCACCGCCTTAGATACTACAATAAATGCACCTATCTCGCTCAGATCTGAGGTCTGCCAAATCTTTTTATGAAAATCTGGGAAGCTCAGTCCATAGACCCGGAACTCACTAAGAATCTATGTAAGTTCACTTCGACGAATCTCATTATTTCAGAATTTTAGATGATAGACTGTTCAGATTTCAGAACCAAATTTGGGTTTCCGTTGCCGTAAGGGTAGATGTTCTTAAGACCACCCATACTTCCAAGCTATCCATCCATCCTGAGAGTACCAAGATATACCAGGACTTGAAGTGTCAGTACTGGTGGCCGCGAATAAAGAAGGATATAATCGACTACATTTCCCGATGCCTTACTTGTTAGAAGATTAAGACAAAATATTAGAGAACCAGTAGTTTGTTACAAGGTCCTCCAATTCCTGAATGGAAATGGGAGTATGTAATTATAGATTTTGTCACAGGATTGCCCAAGACCTGTTCTGGTCAAAATGTTATCTGGGTCATTATGGACAGACTGACCAAGACTGCCCACTTTCTGCCTATCAGAACTACTAACTCTGCCAACAAATTAACCCATTTATATGTTGATGAGATTGTTTGACTTCATGGTGTCCCCTCATCCATTGTGTTCGACCGCGATCATCACTTCACCTCCCACTTCTAGGATAGCTTTTAAAAAGCTTTAGGATCTGGATTGTATTTCAGTACGACTTATCATCCCCAAATGGATGATCAGTCAGAATGCACAATCCAGACATTGAAAGACATGTTACGTGCTTGCATTCTTGACTTTGGCGATAACTAATATGAGTACCTTCCTCTATGTGAATTTGCTTACAAAAACAGTTATCATTCCAGCATCGGCATGGCTTCATATGAAGCATTCTATGGAAGGCCTTACTGTTCTCCTACTTGTTAGATTAAAGTCAGAAACCAGCGCTATTTGGGACCAGACTTCATTTAGCAAACCATTGAGAAGGTCACAATCATCCGCAATAACTTGGTTATTGTCAAGAGCCATTAGAAGAGCTACGCCGACAATCATAGGTGACCAAGTTTTCCTCAAGGTTTTACCCTACAAGGGAAAGATGTGATTTGGGAAAAGAGGGACGTTAAGCCCTTGATACGTGAGACCTTTTCAGATCATCAAGCTCATTAGACCCGTGGTATATCGCCTCGCTCTATCCCGATAGATTATGGGTCTACATGACGTCTTTCATATCTCGATGCTAAAGAGGTACCACCATGATCCTTCTCATATTATTCCTCGTGATGAGGTGCAGGTACAAGCCGACATGACTTATAAGGAGGTTCTTGTAGAGATTCTTGGGTGGACCGATAAAGTTTTGCGTAGTAAGATGATTCCCATAGTGAAAGTGCAATGACAACATCATACCCCGAAGGAAGCAACGTGGGAGTTGGAGAGCGAGATGAGGGAGAAGTATCCAGACCTATTCGAGACAAATTTAGAGACCAAATGTTTTAAGGTGGGGGGAGGATGTAACACCTCGCCCATCGCTGTGCTTAATTAATTTGAAAAACTCTATTTATCTAGGCCTTTAGGCCACATTGAACTCATTTAATTTATTTCGCATATTATCATAATTTGTAAATCTTGTTATTTTTAATTTTTTAATTAATTTTAATTATTTTTATTTAATTATAATTTAATTTCTTTCATATTATCTATTATATTTTAGTAGAAAAATTAAAAATTCAAAAAAAATGGTAAAACAAGAAAAATCTCGTGGGGAAGGAGAGTTACCTGCGCAGGGTTCCTGCACACTGTGGGAGTGTACACGCACTTACAGCAAACGTGGAATGTGTGCATAGCCCGTATGTCCCATCTGCGTGTGTGACACAGGGTTAGACCC
This sequence comes from Carica papaya, assembly GCF_000150535.2. The sequence continues at coordinate 6,673 of NW_019028657.1, read as the reverse complement.
TGCGCGCGTCCTGTCATGCGCAAGCAGACCGTTCATAATTTTTCTCACGCATGGACAGGCGTCGCACACTAAGCGCGCAGTATGCCTGCACAGTCTATGCAGTAGCCTTGCGTGCACAGCGCCTAACGTGCCAAGGCCCTACGTGCACGGCACCCAATGCGCTAAGGCCCTGCGCGGCACGCAGGCTACCCCCTTCACGTACCGCAAGAGGCCTATGCGCCTGTAGGCTAGCCTATAGCGTGTCGGGCGGGTCACTGCCACCTCACGCTGTACGCAGCCATCGCTTCAGGTAGCACACCACCACCACCGACTTAGGAGACCTTTCTCCCTCATTTTTTATACCAAGCATCTTTTTCCTCTCTCTTTTCACCGGATTTCATCACTTGGCATGAATCCATAGTTCTTATTTCTATTATAGGTTTCACTTCCCGTTCTTTCCCCACACTTCTATTCTTCAATTTTTCAAGACTTAGAGAGAAAGAGAAAAAGAGAGAGAATGATCTAGTGAGAGAAGGAGGGAAAGAAAATAAGAACGGAGAATGAGAAAATTTTAAGGTCTTGATAAGAAATTTAGTATTTCTTTTGATGTCTTAAGGAGTATTTTTATATAAAGAAAAATTATCAAGTTATGATAAATGTGATTTTTCCTGTTTTGCATGCTTTTGTGTTTATAGGTCTTACAAGTTGAACTGTTTTTGTTTTCAAGCATGATATGTGATTTATATACACTTGATGATTTGCATGTAGTACAAATAATATGAAAACGGTATTGTTACCTGAAAAATAAACAAAGAAACAAAAAAAATGTGGAATGAAGCCTGATAGGTCCAAAGTATGTATCTGTATTGACATGCATAATGCATCAAGTGTCTCGTTAGAGTTTTTATCTCTGAGGGGTATCTGTTCCCCTAAACCCATATGGGGTATCTATTTCTCCCTCCCCCATCTGGTCTGGAAAGTCGTAAGAGGACCACTCTCTGTGGATGACAGTGTACCCTCTGACGAGAGTGGTAACGCAAATATTTGTTAGGGATCATCTTTGGCTAAGTACTATCTTGAATGTAGATATCTGATTGGACCACTATGGTTGGTACGACCGTGGTCGTAGATAGTACCATGGTTTGATCAATCAGAATTGTGTCTGAGCAAATTAAATTTATCTGTATCTGCCTTTAGAGATGAAAGTTGTAACGAATTCATAAAACATGACACAAAAATCTAAGTATTTTATGATTTATTTAATTTTTTATATTATCTATTTGATATGTGTCTGTTTTGATTATATTAACGTACTGTTTTTTAATAAATAAATTATTTTCATAATATAAGATAGGTCTACAAAGTAGCCAAATGGTAAGTATTTTTGTTAGAATAATTCACCTTTAAAGCTTTACAATGTTATTTAAATATTATTTTCCTTACTAAGCATATGGAACTCACTATTTCCATACCCTTCCTCCCCCAGATGAGGAAGAAAATGAGGAACCGCAAGTTGACCTACCCCTAGAAGTCTATGAGGATCCCGTCGATGCACAAACTTGAGTGTATGATTGTTCCCGCACTCTGATAAGTCTAATAGTATAATGAAAAAAGTGGCATTCTTTTGTGTTTTGATTTTGTAATTTGTAGCAACTTCTGGCCTCAATTATTTGTATGTAATTGGAACTCATATATATTTGTACGAAATTTGTATTAACTTGTTCTGCTGCATAAATTTTTATCATGCACTCGTTCTTCTATTTCTGTATCTGAGACCCATTTGCCTTGATTAGAACTTGGGATGTCACAGACCTTTCCTACTTGATACGCACCCGACAAGGGAGTGCAAACCAAGATACTAGGGATAATTGAATTTATTAGAACGCCACAAAATTTTTTTTGATAAGTTGAAATTAATTTAAAATAGAGATCGATGAAAACACCACTAGTTATCTTGATAAGTAAACATCAATTATTCACTCAACAAGAATGTTGAAGTAAATGTCACTATTTGAAAACTAAAACTTCATAATTTTATTAATTGAAAATTAAATTATTACAAGTAGGAATTGATTACTTATTTATAGTGTAGGCAATATGAATAATAAAGAAAATAATATCCTAATTTAATGGAGAAATTACATAAAAAATTAAATAGAGTGTAGAATAGGAAAACTAGCAAAATTAAGAGAGTTACAACTAAAATAGGATAAATATGATCTCCTTTTTTAAATAGGGAAGATCTTAATTAATTATGAAGATTTAGGAGAAGAAATTCGGGCAAGATATTTTCTTCTTTCTCAAGTGTTTTCCTTTTCTATAAGATTTGGCATTTAAGGAGTTTTCAAGTTTCTCAAGATAGCTTCCGATTTAGGATCAATTTTTTTGCTTGGCTGATTCTCCCTCTTAAAAAGAAATTTTTTTCGTGGGATTAAGAAAGCAAATATCATGGGGGTTTTCTGTTTCCTTACTCATATCATCCACTTCCTCTTCAAAAATAGTTCATTCTCTAATCGAATACTTCTTATGTTGGAGTTTCACCAATTCTACTTTTTTTGAGAAAATTTCATTGGCTAGGATGTTGTATAAGGTCATTGTGAAAATCTGTAAGGAACAGTTAATAAAGAAAATAACACTCCCTCAAGTGTTTAACTCTTTGTGTTTCACTCAAGCTTCGTCCTGCAAATTGAATATCAGAATTGAATTCCTTTAAATCAAGATAATCAAGTTTTTTTTAAGAAATCCTAATCGAGGAAAGTAGTAACCAACTCTAGATGATGATTAATAAACACACGAATGTAGATAATGCTAAGTAACTAGGAGGTAATTAGTTACTTAATGATATAGTAAAATTAAAAACACAATGAAAGAAAGAAACTTAGAGTGCAAGAAAGACAATATAATATGATTTTTTGTGTATGTACGTATGCAAAATATTTTTTTTTACTATGAAGAATAAAAAATGTAAGGATAAAATATGCAAGATAGTAAGATTTATCTTGAGTTTAAACTCTGATACCAAATGATGCAAGACCCAAGATTAAATAACGTGATAAAAAATCTCACATATAATGATGTGGAACCCAAGATCAAAACATACAATCTAAAACCCCACATATAACATTAACAATAGAAACTTATCCCTAAATAAACCCTCCCTAGTTGACCAGCAGCCAACATGGGGGTGAAAATCAAGATAAAAGAGATAATTGGATAGATTAGAATACCACGAGGAAAATCTTGATAAGTTAAAATCAATTCAAAACAGAGATTGATGAAAATACAACAAGTTACCTAAATAAGTAGCATCAATTCCCCACTCAACAAGAAGGTTAAAGTAAACGTCACTATTTGAAAACTAAAACTTCATAATTTTATTAATTAAAACTTAAATTATTATAAGTAAGAATTGATGACCTATTTATAGTGTCACGTGAAGAATAAGAAAAATAATATCCTAATTTAATGGAGAAATTACATAAAAAATTAAATAGAGAATAGAATAGGAAAACTAGCAAAATTAAGAGAGTTACAATTAAAATAAGATAGATATAATATTATTTTTTAAATAAAGAATATTTAATTTAATTATGAAGATTTAGAAGAAAAAATTCTAGTAAGATATTTTTCTTTTTCTCAAGTGTTTTCTTTTTTCGTAAGATTTGACATTTACGGAGTTTTCATGTTTCTCAAGATAGCTTTCGATTTAGGATCAATTTCTTTCCTTGGTTGATTCTCCCTCTTAAGAAAAAATGATTTTCCATGAGATTAGAAAAGAAAATCTCATAGGGGTTTTTCCTTTCATTGGTCATATCACTAATGATGTGTCTTGTGTGTATGGCGTGGATACTATAAATCTTCTAAGTAAAAAATATTTTTATTCAAGCTATGATGATAAGCTGCATATTATGTTTTCTAATAATTTTGATGTAAACAACTTAAAAATTTTAAAAGAGTATCTTGTTATTGAAGAGAATCCACAAGATATGGTGTTCGAGTTGGAAACACTTAAACCTCAAAAGAGCAATGTATCGTGTGCTGACCTTCCTATTTCTGACACAAAACTTTTACCTTTTATTTTGTAGGCACTAAAATTGGAGCTTAAACTACTCTCTGAACATTTGAAATATGTGTTATTGGGAGGATGAGATACCCTTTTGGTGATAAGTTCTAACAAGGTAAGCAGATTATAAGAAGACAAACTGATTAGAGTGCTTAAAAAACTAATAATGTCTAGCCTAAGACAAGAAACATGGGTGTTCAATGGAAGGCAACCCATTTATTTTTCTCTTTCTTTTTTTTTCTTTCAAATTTACTAGGATTAAGAATTTCAATTTATTTACAGCATTTTTCTCTAAGTTAACATGAGTTCTATGGTGATTAGAGTGCAGGAATAGGGAATTCAAGTACTGGAGTCTAAAAAAGCCAAACTCTAGAATAGCCGAACAAGCCTTGCGCAAGGCTTGTATCAGGCCCATAAGGCACGACCATGTGGTATCAGCAAACCACTTATGTGAAGGAGATACAACAGTGTGCTATCAAAAAACCACTTCTGTGAAGGAGGCACGACCTTGTGCTTGGGATACACGGTCGTGTGACAATCGACCACACAAGCCTTGCCCAAAGCTTGTGTCAGGACCATAAGGCATGGTCATGCCTTATTAGTAGACGCTTTGTGAGGAGACACGACCGTGTGCCTGAAAAGCACATTCATGTCGTGTCTACAACCATGAAACCTAATTGGATCCCAAAAAAGACATGGCCATGTGACTGTGTGACACGACCATATGTTAATTGATCACATAAGCCTTGCCCAAGGCTTATATCACCTAACACCCCCCACTCATCATTTTCAGTGCTGTCGCCTCTTTTTTCCTCCCTCCTCTCTCCTCTCAAACCTTGATTCTTCTACACCAAATTCGTAACTTCTATGTTTCCTTTCTTCTACATCAAATTCAAACCGCAACATGAGGCAAAGAGATCTGCCTGAAAGAGCAGCAAACCCCGACCCTTTATGCATTGCTGCACCTCTAAAGTGACCAAGCATTTGCAACTGGTGTTTCTACTCCATAAACACTAGCCTGAGAACAACATCCATCTTCTACCATAAGCTCTAATTTGGCAACTCAAAGCCCTGTAATCAACACATCCAATTCTCCTTCGCACCACAACACCCCTCATGAAGCCGGGATGAGTCAGCCAACTAAACCTGCATCCATGCTGCCAGCCACCACCACCTGGGCCACCCGTGCCATAAAACAAAAGAATCCACAGCAAGTAGCGTGAATAACTAGATCAACATGCACAACAAGAACCAGCCACACCACCCCCCAATTTTTAGGAATTCATGGACTGTACCCTGCTGTACATTTGAATAATTGAGACCAAATTGCACTCCATGGACCTATCACACCATGAGTTGAACGAGAAAATCAATGCCTTGACATACCTGCTCACCCAAACCGGGTGCACATTAGCACGACCACATAACTGATGGCCACCAAGGGAGTCTTATTTCCCTTCTCTTTTTCCTTTCATTTTCCTTTCTTTTTACTATTATTTTTTATTTATTTATTTTTCTATTTTCTGCACTGCATACTACTTATCTTCTATCACATTGAGAACAATGTGTCCATTAAGTGTCAGGGAATGGTTAGCACTTGCATTATGTTGTGAATACATCCTACCACACATCCTTAGCCTTGCCCACATCACACATCACTCACATATTTTAACAAGTTTAGCCCAACTTCTTCACAATACTCTAATCATTATAAAAGTAACTCGAACGTAATATTTTAAAAATCAGATTGTAAATTTGGCTACCTTCTCGGAACTCTAGTTTTTTTTTCATCTTTGCATAAAAAAAAGGGCAATTTTAAGTTTCTAAGCATGACTTGTGTGAAAATTGTAAAAAAAAACGATGTGTGCCAGTACTTAGTAGAAATCCATTACAACTTGCCTAGACTATGATTCTATAATATGAGTTTTATTTCAATTCTAGTATATAACGAAGTGAGAAAAGAAAAGAAAAATAAAGCACTAAACATAATCTACTCCTCTGGTCAAATGGAATGAATACTAACTGAGTAATTGGGTGCATTCAAATAAATGTTTGTTCTCGCATCAAAAGACTAGTAAACGATCCATCAACCACGAGTTGCGTTAGTAGCCACTTAAATTTGTGACGAGCTGAGTAACTGGGCGCATTCATCACAAATGCTTGCCTTTGTATCAAAATGATGGTGACAATTCAAGCAAGCAATAAAAGTGCTGCAAACTATTAAACTTTATGCTTGAATTTTGATTGCATGGATCACCCACATCTAGACTAGTTTGGTGGCTGTTCTTCTATGTGCTGGATATTTTTGAAAACTTTGGTTACTAAAAATTTTACATGACTCATCCATGGCATGTTCGGGTAACAATGGAATTGATTATTCATTTATGTAAATGCGTGAGACTATACTTTAGATCACTAGGTTGATGACTATCTTTTTAATTTTGATTTTGAAGGATAGTTGGGTTGAGAGTGAAAGGTTGGATTTTATCCTGTTGTGTTTGTGGGCAAGCATAAGATAAGTGTGGGGGAGTTTGATAATGCCTAAAAATGACATTATTATCACCTACTTTTGAGCTATTAAACTTGATAGTATGTTATCTAATCTGAGTTATTTTCTATATTTTGTTGTAG
>NW_019028656.1:0-10720 GCF_000150535.2 Carica papaya | reverse complement strand
AAATTTTTTTTATTAAAATTTTGTCTCGTAATACCATTATGACGTACTCATATCTCTATTGTTTTGAAATTATGGCAAGAGTTTGTGAAGCATCAATGCTCGTATCCTTCTGTGCTGTGTACTAATTGAATTAATTATATTTTACGAAAATTAAAAACGAGACACTATTTGAAACAACATTGTTAAGAGCTCAAAGGTAAGTACACCGGAAATTCGTTATGTAGTGTTACCTTCATAGCTCTCAATTGATTTATTAAATCTTGAGAATAACTTCGATATTTTACAATTGTGTGCTCATCTTTAAATTTCATGTTTACGAGCTTTCTAATAATAAAAATTTTATCGTGAGCATTTTTTTCATTATACTTAATAAATTATTAATCATTATATCATATATATATATATATATATATATTAATATAAGAAAATAATTTTGAGAATACTAATTTAAATAAAGTTTTTCACTAACCATATATACTCACATACATACATACATACATACATACACACACATATATATATATATATATATATAAGATACGGTATGTTAATTTGTTTAATCAATCCCAAGAAAATTGACCTCCTGCTCCTGCAGCTGCTCCGGAATCTCATTGGAATGCTCAAACCAAGTGATCAGATAATCTTTCACCACTCTATAAATACTCCTTCAACCTATACCACCTTTCCATCAATACACCATCCATCAAAATCAAATTCAACAAAACCTTGTGATTTTGTTTAGATCGACAAAGAGGGTTTTCAAAGATGAAGATGAACACTCGTTCAACTGTCTTGTGCGTTGTCTTCCTGGTTTCCTTCATCTTCTTCCTCAGCGAAGCGGCTGTGCCATGCAGCACTGTGGACATGAGAGCAGCGGCCTGCGTAGGGTTTGCCACAGGCAAGGACGCAAAGCCGACTGCTACATGCTGCTCAGGGCTGCAGCAGCTCGCTCAGACAGTCAAGACTGTGGACGATAAGAAGGCTATTTGCCGCTGCTTGAAGGCCGGCGCCAAGTCTCTCGGCGTTCAAGACAAGTTCTTGAGCCAGATCCCACAAGCTTGCAACATCAAAGTTGGCTTCCCGGTTTCCATCTCCACTAACTGCGAAACGTAAGTCACATTTTCTATGTGTGTGTGTGTGTATATATATTTATCTCTGTAGAGTCCCAAGGCTCCAAGGTTCGATATATATATATATGCACATTATATTTTAGACACGACTACAAAAAATTTTCTGGTGAAATTTCTTATTTTAGGTATTAACAACTTGTCTTTAACTTGGTCAGAGAGAGATTTAGTCACGACGTGAAAAGTACTCTTTACTTACTAGCTAATATATATATATATATATATATATATATTATGTGTAAACGATAACCAATTAAGTGTATAATATCTTTTAAACCACCATTGATTTCATAATGTGGGCTTTGCAGGATTCACTGAACTGCTATGAAGCTCAAGGACGAACTGATAGAGGAGTATTATGATCTTAGAACGAGAGAGGAAATAGCATATATGAATAAAACAGTTGGGGCAATCTTTATTGTACCAGACTTTTGGCCTTAAATTATTGATAATAAAATTATATTTCTTCGTTAATGTCTTCCTTTAATTTGTGATTATACATAACAATTAAGTAAATTCATAATATAATCGAAATACATAGCCAATTTTATTTTTTTTAAGTAAATTCATACGTTAATTAATTACATCAAAGAAATATATTGATTACAATATAAAAAAAGTAACTTTCGAAAACATAATTCGATTCGAACTAACGAATTCTTGGAAAAATCGAGGTCTGTAGATATTAGAAGCATCCTTAGAGACAATGCAAGTTGGATATGGTGTATTTTTTTGTAGAAGTGTGGGTTCGATGGACTCGAACGAGATTGAGTTCTTGAGCTAGGAGCAAGCCATGGTTCAGTAAGCACAATCTATATGATTATTAAGAGAGATTTTCTAGTTGCGATAGCTTTGGATTCTGAGCAATTCGATCCAATGGAAGTTAAACAACATCTACATGTACTTGGTTCAATGGTGTCCTTGTTTTGTTGAGCCTCCGATGTTTTCTCGGACGGTGTTGTATTCATGCGAAGCAGCCGTGCCATGCAGCAGTGTGGAAGCCAAGGCAGTCGCGTGTGTTGGGTTCGCCACCGGGAAGGACGCCGTGGCTTCTGGCGCATGCTGCAGTGGGCTGCCGCAGCTGGCTCAGAGTTTGAAGAGTGTGGATGATAAGAAAGATATTTGCAGGTGCTTGAAGGCTGGAGCTAAGTCGTTGGGTGTCCAGGACAGGTTCTTGAGCAAGATCCCTCAAGCTTGCAATATAAAAGTTGGCTTCCCTGTTTCCATTTCCACCAACTGTGATATGTAAGTCTCTCAATTTTTTTTTTCATATATGTATATACATACATACTCATATATATATATATATATATATATATATATATATTGTTTTAAGACAGGGTGAGAGTTAGACTTAAACTCAGAATCATCAAATTGTTTTATGAAAGTGTTATATTATTTGAGTTAGATGTTTTTGATCCCATATACATAAATAAATCAATATATATGTAGTAATTGTAATCGATATATATATATATATGTATATATGTTTATGTTTCTTTTCATTGCATTAAACTATGTGGATTTTGCAGAAAAAATTATATACTTTAATAATTAAGTAATATTTCCTTATCAATTACAGAACAACTAATAATACCATAAAGTTATAGTAAGAATACACATACATACAGTTCAATTCAAGTCTACAATCTTATATTTAAAGAGGGGCAGAAGTAACAAGCATTCCACCAAGAAAATGTTGGTCGATATGATTATTTTCAAAACATGCATATATATATATATATATATATATATGTACATTAGTACAGTAACAATTCCAAGGCCAAGGAATGAAATTTCATCTGAAAGAACTGAAATTGTTAGATAAATAATCCATTAACAAAGCAAATCCAAATTTGAGTTTGTCAGTGATTCTCTGTATACAAACAAACACAAGTTATCACCAAGGAATTTCCTGACCATCCCAAGCAAAGAACTTGCCATTGTCATTGCTCTTTGCATTTTCAATTATATGCAACAGCTTCTGCACTGAGAACTCTTTCGTGAAAAGCTTGCATTCCGGGACGTTTCTCTGAAATGGCCGAGATAGATCAGTGTCAACCGTGCCTGGATGTAATAGAATGCATACGATTTGATCCCTTTTCCGAGTAAGCTCTACCGACACTGTTTTTGTCACTGCAACAAAAAGTTGATAAAAGAACTGTCAATATTTTTCAGCGTTCTTCGAAATTTCTTTTGATAAGAATGCAAAAGAATCTTAGGGCAAATAACTTGCTGAAAGATCTGATAGCTAGCTACCAACAAACCCAAAATGCCACAGAGAACAGAAAGCTTGTACAATATTAGTGAAGGAATGGGGTTTGTACTTGTTGGATGCCTGTTAAATTTGTAAAATCCCACCCCTACTTTGTGCATTGATTTCTATATAATATGTAGGGTAATAATAGAAATCTTACTTGAAAAAACTTCACCTAAATAAGTTCCTTATATAGAAATACGCAGTCCAATCCTCACTCTATTTTGATGGATAAACACATCCTCCATTCTTATTGTGCATGTGAGGGGTCAAGTATGAAAAATCTTTTTCAATGCAACTACTTCCAATAGAAGAAAATTGTGGAAATGATCAGTACACTGATTAAGTGCAGTTTTTGAAGATCGATAAGCATGCCAACCCCCGAGACGATTGTCCCCGATAGATCCCACTCTAGCACTTAGATTGGCAATAACCGCGACGTCCCTGTTAGTCCCAGAGCCTCCCCCAACCTTAAGGAGCGGCCACATATGCTGCTAACAAAAACCACAAATAGAAGTAGAAATGCCAATGACTTTCACTGATGAACAATGTCAAAGTCTTATTAGGAAGTAGTATATGAATCTAATTTCTTTTCTTCTTGTGTTCATATGTTATTTTCCAATTTTACCTTTTATACTTATTACCTACTTTGGAGAAATTCTTTCCAGATTGTTCTCTACTTCTGTTACTAAACTGCAAGCCAAACTGTACAAAAACAAATTCCGGGATGACTCGGAACTCAAAATTGGCCATTAAAGATTTAAACTTGAATATAGTGCAAAATTAGCTAACCTCACAGCTTTTCTAGATACATTGAACAATATGAGAAAGCAAAAGAGCCTTACCTTTATCACTAGTATAGGACCAACTGCATTAACCTCATAAGCAAGCATTAAAGATGACTTCTCAACCCTGTTTAATGTTGTCTCTGTACTGGAAATTAAAGGGAAAGAGTAATTTTCATTCCCACATTAGAAGGGAATTAAAAAGAAAACAAAAGAGTAAACAGTCCAACCAAACTCCTAGCAATTAGGTAACCGAATGACTGAAGTTCAAGCTGACTGACTAGCTTAAAAAGTTACTAGGCCATTTCTATCCGCTCCCTCAAAGATAAGCTTAATGTTCCATTAAACAATTACTAACCCAAAGCTCCTACCTGGTTGTAGCACGTTAGGTATTGAAAGAATGCCGGAAGCATTAATGAGAAGGTTCAGATAGCCATATCTTTCTTTTATGGACCTCGCAGATGCCTGAATAGGATATTTGACCAAGAAACAACAAATGTTAAACTAAGATATGATTTATATATAGCGCTGCACTATATCGCATTGTTGAATTGCAAAGACAAGAAAAGAAAACAACTCAAAACTAAAGATGTCATTAGGTTTCCAATTCAAAAGTTGTAAAATTCCCGTGTTCTTTTTGGTCTCATATCTATTGAGCTAAATTAACGCTGGAAAGGACAAATTAATACAGTTGAGAGAAGATGAAATGACTCGGAGAAAATGAATACATTATATTTTCCATTGATGGTTCCTCTTCATACAAAAGAAAAATGGAACCAAGAAAAGAAAGATGTCATGTAACCTCTATAGTGCTTTCTTTGGTAACATCCAGCTCTAGAATGTTGAGGCGTTCTGTAAACTTATTTTTCAAATCAAGAAGACCAGTTGCCCCATTAGGATCACGACAAGTGGCTATAACATGGCCTAGCTCGTTTTTCTCCAGAAGCTGTTTAACCTGCATGAGAAATGGAAAACAAGGCCAAGTTAGAGCAGCTAGAATTGACTAATTGTTAATTCACATTGGATACTGATCACAAAGAGAAGACCCAATTTCATTCTCCCTAAACTATGCACAAGTAACATTTTGGTGCAAACAACATCTCACTTCTGCAGCTTTGATAAGGCAGAGCCTGTCATGTTTGCACATGTGAAACCTGCCTGGCAGAATTTTCATTAGTTAAAGTGGATTGGATAAAGCTCATTATGGACCCATAAATTTTCTTATGTGAATATAAACACTTATTTTCAGGATCTGCAGATTTTACTAATAGAAGGGATATAATATTAACATGATAACCAATCATAAGAATGGCAAAAATCAGGAAACTTTTTCCCAAAAAAATATGACAATGGCAACAAACTCTAGTATGACTTGCCAAACAAAGAAGGTCTCTAGGTTGGGTTTTTTTGTAGTCAAATGTGCTTAGAGAACATTTTTATTAAAAAATAAGCTTATGGGTGTCTGGATTATTCTTAACGGTATTAAAAGCTATAAAGCTTTTTAGCACAAAAATAAAAGCTCCCTAGAATAGCACTTGTTAAGAGCTTTAAATGGACAACTAAAAGCTCCTTTTACATTACTTCTGAGCTCAACAGCCCTTGTCGAAACGAAATATTGCACTTGCAACTTATTTTAAAGAATAACTATACCATTTTTAGATATTTTACTACATTTTTCAGCTTAACACTTCAATATTAACAAATACTTGACAGCTTATTAATGTCTAAAAAGCCAGGAACAAAAGCCAAGTATCTAACCATTTTTCCTACTTAAAGCACTGTAAAGTTATAAGTTCATTAGAGCTAAAAATTCTATGCATTTAAAGCGCTAAAAATTAATAAGTCAATCCAAACACCCCCAGAACAAAATTAGAAAACTGGAGTCTGAAGTGACTTTTCTATTAACCATTCAGCCCAAGAAATTTAATTGGAGCTCAAACTGGACTACTAAGAATCTTATCAGAGTTGCGGGATACCTAAGTAGTGACCAAGTGTCCCAAAAAATTAAAGTTGACATGAGAGGATCAAACTTATTATTCTATATTATATGTTTACACCACCCTTCAAGTGGAAGCAGGATTTTGAACTTAGCCTATGAGCCAAACTCCAAATAAAGCATAGAAATGCAATAGTGAGCAACTAGAAGTTCAAGGCAAAGAAATATTGATGAATTTTGTATGTTTCCAAGGCCCAATAGTGAATCAAAAGAACGTTGACTAAAATAATTATGATACCAGTTCTGATTATGATATCATGTAAAATAATTAGGTTTTGGAAATAACGAGACTAACTATATGCAAAAAATAAATTGGGCTATTTCTATCAAGTTTAAGCTTTTTCAGATTGTCACCAAAGTTTGAATCCTGGCTATCCCCTTTTTATACTCAACATAAGCATGGTGGATGTATGCTTTGTACATGCTTAGTCAACATATGCAAGAGAAGCCATGGTGAAACATATAAATAACCAAGTAGGCCCATATCTTATCAAGTTTAAGCTTTTGGAAAAATTATTCACCTTAATTCAAATATTTCACAAAAGTGTTCCCTTGTTCTAGGCTTCACATCCAAGAATGATGAGAAATACACACGAAGAATTTTTTTTTTTTTGGAGAAAATATGCATGAAGAAGATATCAAAAGATTTGGGGACGAGCAATTTGCTGTAGTGCTTGACCAACATAATCAAGTAATTCAGTATTTTGGCGTAGGGCTTTGATAATTTGGTTATGGAAACAACTAAAATAATGGCAGTTGGTTAATGCAAGAAATCACTTAATAGTGCATCAAGGGGGCAGGGTTAGGCACATAAGCGCACAAACAGTTATAACCTTGAAACAGAGTGACACAGCTGAGAATCCTTGACGTAATAGACAATTGTAAGATAATTAATATTCAGGAGCTCAAGTTACTTTTTTATTGCTACAGTAGTCATTTAATTCATGCAAGTAGGAATAGCAGCAACATTCAGATTCCCTGAGTCAGATATTGAGGAACCTGAAAGCAGGATACAGTCTAGTGTTTGCAATCCTCAAAGACTCATGATATCCTTGCAATATCAATTCTAGTTGTGCTAGAATAATCTCTATGGAATATTTTAGACCGAATAGATTCATTTGTTTAAGGTAATGTGATTAGTTGAAGAAGTAAGAAACAAAATCTTACGCCCATTTTTAAGTTTAGAAGCAAAATTAAGCAAACTGTAAGTCATTTGAAATTTATTGTTACTTGTGCAATGTCAAATTCATGGAAGCAATAGCAACATCCTTCCTATCATATTTTGCAACCAAAAGAAGATTTGCTTTCACATAACAAACTGGGCCGAATGAATATCTAAGCTCTACCTTTGAGCGTTAAGGAAATTAATAATAAGGGACATTGTTAATTATCCATTTATCATACTTATTCTGTCCATTTTTTGCTCTTATCTTATCGGCCTTTGGTTGTGCAAATATCCAATATGGGTATGGATTAAAGTAAAAAAAGCTTATAGGAAGTATTATAGAATATACTTTATAAATAGTGATAAATTAGATTAAAGGGTGTTACAGTAAAAGACACAACTTGTAGACGTGTTGATTAAGACTTGAGTAATCTAATATTCCAAACTATCATTATCAAATTGGGGATAAATAATATCTATTTCCAAATTTGAAGAGAAATGTTAAAGAATATACTTTATGTATGAATAAGGCTAAACTAGATTAAAGGATATTGAAGTAAAATACACTCGGGTGTTAAAGTAAAATACACTCTTTGTAATTAATTGTAATTTTTCTTTTTCTTATCCCTAAAATTTGTATATATAGGGACATATTATTCAATGAGAATACAACACAATTATTCCTGACAAGAAGGTAAGATAATATACTATATATAACAAGATACAGTCTTTAAGACCGGCATAGAAAAGAAAGATATAGATTCATATTTGCAATGAAAAAAATTGATTCTAATTAAGTAATAAATAAATAGTTGATTTACTTGGGTATGCAAAAATGTTAAAAATTTAGATATCCAAGGACTAGCTTTTTTTTTTCTTTTGCTTTTTTACAACTCATGACAAAGGAGTCTTTATCATCTTCTTCATATCATCATACATCATTGTCCCTGGTTCAGGATTATCGAGTGCCTGACATGAAAACAAATTGTAGGACAGAGATCCCACACCTACCCCAATGTCATGTCAAGTTATCTCTGACACTAAAACTAGATTCCAAGCATAAAAGTTTAGCTCTAATTCTCCTTCAACAAAAGGCATTCAAAAAATCAGTATGAGTCACTTTGAAATAGTAAGCAATATGAGTTTAATCCTAAAGTCAATCAGTGCAGTTAACAACATTAGTCAACATAATCATGAATGAAATTGACGCTGATGGAAATATCTATGCGTCTGGAAAATAAGGATTATCCACTCTATTTAACCTTTCTCTGCCTAACCTTTAGAAAACTAGCTTAACCTTTCTTCATTTCTGCGGAATAGGAAGATTTTTTTGGCATCTCTTTGTGATAAGGTTCATGGATTTTCCTTTCCATTCCAAAGAGGTAGGCAAATGGTCAGTATTATTTTTGTTTTCTTTCTTGTTTGATGAGGATCTCTTATCCTCCATTGATGTTTCTTTTTAAATTTACCTTTTCTAACAGTACTTCTTTTATCAAAAAAAGACTAGCTTAACAACACTATGAGATTAAAGACTGATAATATGACTTGATTCTGTAACCTTTGCTTGGGAAAAACTCAGGCAGCTTTTTCTATTTACAGCTGAAATTGGTGTTTTAAACAAGGACATATATATATATATATATATAAAAAACATAACTTAGTGAGTGCTTCTTATTAATATTAAATATTTTATTTTATTTTTTAAATAATTTATTTTCTAATTAGTCTTAGCTACACTATGAGATCAAAGAAATTGCAATGTTTGTTTAACTTTCAGAGGAAGTTAAGCAGACTCAAGAGTAAAGAAACAGAAACAAATAAAGAATTTCTCAAGGTATGATTCAACACTGGTTCACCAAAAATGAGTATATTAATTAACTTGAGCACTATAACACTTGAGAACAATAACTGATCCAAATTCAAGATTGTGTTTGGTTTGGATGATTTTTTTCTATCCTTTTCTAATTATTTTTCTCTGTTCTAAAGGCTCCGTTTATGTTAATTCCAGAACAGAAAAGACCCATCACTTGTAAGAGCCAAATTATAACACTACCATGATTTCTTCTTTCCTAACTTCATCATTTAAACAAGCATAGAACAGTATATGAAAGAGATACAGAGAATAGGGAGAAGAAGAATAAGAAGAAAGAAAGCTCACAAATTCAAGGCCAATTCCTCTAGAAGCTCCTTGCACCATTGAAACCCCACCTTCCCATTTGAGAGCCGAATCTGAAGATGATGTAAAAGCAAAGGTTCTGTTTCTTCTCAAAGACATTAATGGCGTTACACCCACTAACGAACGGTAACCCATTACCCAGACCTTCATCTTGTTCTGCATTTAGATTTGAAAGATGGGAATGGCGAGAAAGAAGATAACGAGTGACAGTCTTCAAAACCCTCCCAACGGCCTGGCCAGACCCATAAACTTTTCTTTCTTAAAAATTAAAACTTTTTTTTTTTATGAAATTTTAAAAATTAAAACTTTTTAATATAATTATGGGATTTAATATTTACCATTTCATTATAATTTCTTAAAAAAAATATTGAAAATTATTCTGAAATTAGTTTTTATAATTTTGAAATATTTTTTATTTACTTCTTTCCATTAATAAAAGTTAATACTTTTAAATCAAGTGTCATATATCAAATGTATTAATATGTATTACCTTCTAACTACTCTAAGTATTAGTTAAATGTCACGTAAGATGTTATATGATATTTGATATAGTACTAAAAAAAATTTGATATAGAGCGGTTCAAATCAATTTACAAATTTAAAAAAATGGTCGTTGTCTCAATCCTAAATCTCGTTTTTCTCCTCTACGCAGAGACTTTAAATAGTCTCATTGATGCATGGTCAAATGAGCTCCCCTCTCTTTTTTTAGTCTAACAATTAGAGGACACAATGGTCAAGCACAATTGCCTTCAATGGCTTGCACTCGTATGGGCATAATCTTTTATCCCATTAAGGCCTCTAGAATAAGTCCTTTGGTCGAGCACAGTCGCCTCTATTGTCGTCGTAAAACCACTATTGTAAGGCCATCTTGAAGTTCTATTGTCCTTCGATCAAGGTACATGATCTTTACCTTTATATCTATTACTTGTCTCTTTTGAAGACCCTTTTGTTTTCTTATGGAACGAATTTCTCCAAATGGATTCATTAAAGTCCAAAACTTTATTATAGTATATAGAGTCATTTCAAATTTTATGGGTTGTCTACCATTCTTTAGAAATCGATAGCCAAATATATCAACTATTATGTTAAAAGGATCCTCATTTTCTACGGAGAACTTAACATTATCATCACCATATAGCCCAAGTATGTTTAAGGTGCTTCAAAACACTTGAGTCACCTACATAATTGACTAAGTTTATCCTAACTCTTCCAAC
>NW_019028655.1:0-10708 GCF_000150535.2 Carica papaya | reverse complement strand
CATAAACACTCATTTCATTTTAATATTTACGGGGCCGTTACAAAGGCGATCTAATGGTCCTACGCACAAATGGTTCAGATCTAAAAGAGAATCGCTATTTAGTGATTGAGGGAACAAGATGGCAAAATTACAATTTTGCCAAGGCCTATCCAATGGACTGTACGCGACCACACGTGCGATGTTTGTGCAGTCTAGATCTATTTAGTGTTGGATTTAAAAACTCATCCAAACCACTCAACCCAGCCCAATTTGGAAAGAAAGAAAAAAACAAAAAGAATAAGAAAAGAAGAAGAAGAGAATGGGAGGTCGAAGTCTGCTATTCCCAGCAAAAAAAAGATGAAAGGAGGGAAAAAGAGAGGCAAAGATCTCTCACGAAGGCCCTACCACCGAGAGAAGGTGATTTGCGACTGATTGGTGCCGAAAATCGTGAAAATCTGTTGAGTTTTCTGGTGACCTGTGAGCACAACACGTGATCAAACTGGCACTTTTGTTTGTAGCAGCCCCGGAAATTCATAATGGAATTTATATTATAAATATCAAATGCGGAAGCGAAGTCAAAATTTGAATAACATCCCTTACACTGAAACCGAAACGTGCTCGCAAAATATAAAAGATTAAACTACCTAAAGGGGAAACTTGAAAGTAAAAACTACGAATGTGACTATGGAGTCCTTAGGCGTCCCCTTCGTCGTCCTCCTGCGGAACCGCCTCGGGAACGATGTCCTCTTGATCTGAAATGATTAAATAAGGAATGAGCTACACTAGCCCAGTAAAGACATCACGATATCTCACCGTCACGGAGGTAAAGGTGGGTAGAAAACACAAAAGACCAATGGAGCATGATTTACGACAAATCCTTTTATTAATAATAAAACCTTTACCATCCACTTACCTCGGTGGAATTTATAAAATAATATACGAAAGCAATAACATTATCATAATCATGGAATCATATAAACTGAAAAACATAACACTTATCACGCCTTTTGTAATTCAATCATTATACAACATATCTTTTCCTTATTTACCAGCCTATTAGTATCCGTGGGGGTCCATAGGGGTCCCGCTACCCGTTAATCCTTAACACTTGAAATCAAATTCCAGGGCCGTCCCCATACCCCGTCCGGTATGGGCGCCAAACCATAGACCTCATTACCCCGTTCGGTATGAGGGTGAAACGGGCCGTCCCCATACCCCGTCCGGTATGGGCGCCAAAACATAGACCTCATTACGCCGTCCGGTATGAGGGTGAAACGGGCCGTCCCCATACCCCGTCCGGTATGGGCGCCAAAACACATAAGATCTCCATACCCCGTCTGGTATGGGAGACCACAATCCCGATAGGGTTCCCTACGGATCCGGTCCGTCCACCATCTCCCAGGATATCTAGTCAGGCTTACCACATTATACCATTATCCATTTACATAATTTTTCATTCTCTTTTTCCTCAGTCAGCATCATTAATCCACATACAAGCAAGCAAACAGTAATTTATGCTAAACAGACAACATACAGCATCAATATCCCGGTCATTTAATCCATAATCAATAAAACAGTACAACATGCACACGAAACTATAAAATGAAAACATCGAACCTCATGCTACATTTAAAACTGTAAAACAGGCCAAATAACAGTTAACCGACAAATACACTAGACTTGGGCTCCATTAGCGACCTTAAGCAATTTCACACATTCGTTGATTCATGAAATACCGTTTTATCATTTATTGAACTTTAAAACCATGATAGGAAATAAGGTGAGGGGTCCTTACTCGTTTCGGGGTCCGAACACGGCTTCACAGTGCGCTTGCAGGCTGTCCCTAATTTTCCCTGAATTTTCCTCGGGGAACTGAAACGCACTACTGGTACCTGCACGTGTTCCAAAAAAATCTCAAATTAGGCCCAGGGCCCCTTTCGACCCAAATCGTAACTCCGGCACGGCGGCTCCGCCGTGCTCCGGCGACAGCGGCGGCGATTCGCCTTGGGTTGACTGTTTTCGGCCGTTTCCGGCCGAATTTGGCCACACTCGCATCGGTCCCTACGAGAAAACAACCCTAGGGCCCTCGGGGGGCCAAAAAATCATGGAAAAACGGAGCTTACTGGCGGCGGCGCTCTCAGGTGCGGCGGCTCTCCGGTGAGGTTCGTGTTTTGGTGATTCGGCTCTGGTCAACCTGTAGAGAAAAGAATGGTGATCACGGTGATATAAAAATTGCATCAAACGGAGGCCGGGAAGGGCCTCATCGGAGGCAAAAACCGAGAAGGGCGCGGCGGCGCCGCTGGGCTTCGGCCGTGTATTCCGGCCGTTTGGCCGGGATTTTGGCTCCGATTTGGCCACAGGAGGAATCAGCGTGGAAAAACGAGTTGGGGGTACGAAATTTACCGCGATCGGCGATTGGAAGTTCCTCCGGTGCGGCGGCGGGTGGCGGCGGCCGGCTTCTGGTTCGTCTTCTCCGGCGAGCGGCAGGCGGCTAGGGTTTGTGGTCTGGTGTGGGGGTTCTATTTATAACCCCTTTCCTTTTGATCTCAGCCGTCCATTTTGTTTTAATCTGGGCCGTCCGATCGCACGCTTGATCTGGGCCGTCCGATCGCGCCCACGCGGATCGCCAACGTGGCCCTTTTTGGAACGACGTGGTTTTGCCACGTGGCAGGTCTCGGTTGGCCAGGACTGCTGACCGGGCCTGCTGACGTGGCTGCCAACGTGGCTTTTTTTTTTTTTTTTTTTTTTTTCCTTTCTTCTCGGTCCGGGCGCTACAACTCTCCCCCCCATAAAGAAATTTGGTCCTTAAATTTGCCTCATTACTCTTGATCAAACAGATGGGGATATTGGGCCCTAAATTCTGATTCCAGTTCCCAAGTCGCCTCCCTGGGCGTGTGGTTCTGCCACATGACTTTTACAAATGATATTTCCCGGTTGCGGAGTATTCTGCTTTCTCGGTCCGTGATACTGACCTGTACTTCTTCATAAGACAAGTCCTCTCGGAGTGGAAGTGGTTCGTGAGCCAAGACATGAGAAGGGTTCGGATTGTACTTACGTAGCATAGATACATGAAACACATTATGAACCCGGGAGAGCTCAGGAGGCAGTGCAAGTCTGTAGGCAGTGGTACCAATCTTGTCTAAGATTTCAAAGGGTCCAATATATCTGGGGTTTAATTTTCCCCTCCTGCAGAGCCTACTAATTCCCTTGAAGGGGGTGACTTTAAGAAACACCCAGTCGCCTTTCTCAAAGGCCAGGTCTCTTCTCCGGGTATCGGCATAACTCTTCTGCCTACTCTGAGCTGTCTGGATGTTCTTCTTGATCTTAACTATCTTGGACGTGGTTTCTTCTACCAAATCCGGGCCAAACAATCTTCTATCGCCCACTTCCTCCCAACAGATCGGCGACCTGCACGGACGCCCGTATAGCGCCTCGTATGGGGCCATGCCGATGCTTGCTTGGTAACTGTTGTTGTAAGCAAACTCTATCAGGGGTAGGTGGTCGTCCCAATGGCCCCCGGAGTCAAGGACACAAGCTCGGAGCATATCCTCCAGCGTACGAATTGTCCTCTCTGATTGTCCATCGGTTTGGGGGTGGAAAGCAGTACTAAGAGACAGCTTTGTTCCCATAGCTTGCTGGAAACTATTCCAAAACCGAGAAGTGAATCTGGGATCCCTGTCGGATACCACTGTTACTGGAACTCCATGCAGTCTGACTACCTCCCGGATATACATTCTTACCAACTTGTCCAAGGGATCAGTCATTCTGATGGCCAGGAAGTGGGAAGACTTAGTGAGTCGGTCAACAATTACCCATATAGCATCATGTCCCGATCGTGCCTTGGGTAGTCCCGATACGAAGTCCATGGTGATATGTTCCCACTTCCACTCTGGAATCGGTAAAGGCTGAAGTAACCCACCCGGGTGTTGATGTTCTGCTTTGACCTGCTGACATACCAAGCACTTAGATACAAAGTCGGCTATATCTCTCTTCATCCCATTCCACCAGAACCGAGGTCGCATAGTTTGGTACATTTTCATACTTCCTGGATGCATGGCGAACCTTGAACTATGGGACTCTGTCATGATGTCTCTTCTTAACTCACTATCGTCTGGGACACACACTCTGTCCCTGAAACGAATTAATCCGTCAGTGGAGATCTGAAATTCTGAGCTCACTCCCTATTCTGCACTCTTCTTGCGGGTTACTAGGGCGGGGTCGACTGACTGGGCTTCCTTTATTCTTTGGATTAACTCAGGTTGGACTGCTAGGTGGCCCAAACATGTGACTCTCTTCAGGTCTCGCAGGCGAACCTGCTGTGTAGCCACAATGGACCTACATTCTGAAACCATCAGATGGGCTAGGGTGCCTGCACTTTTCCTGCTGAGGGCATCGGCCACCACGTTGCCCTTACCTGGATGGTATAGGAGTCACAATCATAGTCCTTGAGGAGCTCCATCCACCTTCTCTGACGCATGTTGAGATCCTTCTGGGTGAAGATATGCTTCAAACTCTTATGATCGGTGTAGATCTGAAAGGTCTCTCCATACAAATAATGGCGCCAGGTTTTCAAGGCGTGTATGATGGCGGCAAGCTCCAAGTCATGGGTAGGATAGTTCTTCTCATGATTCTTTAGCTGTCTAGATCCATATGCTATAACCTTTCAATGCTGCATTAGGACACAACCCAGGCCCAGATAGGAGGCATCACTATAAACTATGTACCCTCCTGATCCACTCGGTAGAGCCAGCACTGGTGCAGTAGTCAGTCGCTTCTTCAACTCTGAAAAACTCCTCTCACAGTTCTCATTCCCTTCAAACCTTGTATTCTTCTTTGTGAGTCGGGTTAGAGGAGCTGCTAGACTAGAGAACCCTTCGACAAACCGGCGGTAATAACCTGCCATCCCTAGGAAACTGCGAATTTCCTTAACTGTTGTCAGCCTTTCCCAACCAAGTACCGCTTCAACCTTTTCGGGGTTCACCGACACCCCTTCCTTCGATATAACATGTCCTAGGAAGGCGGTTTGTTCGAGCCAAAACCCACACTTGCTCAACTTCGCATACAACTTCTTTTCCCTGAGTACCTGTAGGACTTGGGCAAGATGACGAGCATGTTCTTCCCTACTTTTTGAGTAGACTAAGATATCATCGATGAACACGATGACAAATTGGTCCAAGAATTCTCTGAAGATTCTGTTCATTAGATCCATAAAGATGGCCGGGGCGTTGGTTAGCCCAAACGGCATAACCAGGAACTCATAGTGTCCGTACCTGGTTCGGAATGCCGTCTTGGGGATGTCTTCTGCCCTCACTTTTACCTGATGGTAACCTGATCGTAGATCTATTTTAGAAAAGACCTGTGCACCCTGCAACTGACCGAAAAGGTCATCAATCTGGGGAAGAGGGTACTTGTTCTTAATTGTTACCTTGTTTATCCTTCTATAATCAATACACAGTCTCAACATTCCATCCCCTTTCTTTGCAAAAGTAACCCCGGCACCCCATGGGGAAATGCTGTGTCTAATGAAGCCACTGTTTTGTAGCTCAGTGATTTGTTTTCTTAGCTCTTCCATCTCGATGCGGCTCATTTGGTAAGGAGCTACCGAGATGGGCTGGGTTCCTGGCTGTAAGTCTATGGTGAACTCGACCTCTCTGTCCCCTGGTAGACCGGGCAGTTCATCCAAAAATACGTCTGGAAAGTCTCGGACTACTGGAATCTCTTGGATACAAACTTCTTTCTTGGGTTTACCTAGTTAGGGAAAATACAATATCAAGGCACTGGGCATTAAGAAGAAAAGAATTTGTCATTAGGGAAAAATCAGTACCGAATAATTTTATTAACTTGTAAATGGCTCCTCGTTGGGAGGATTAAATACAATCTTTTTATTAAAGCAGTCTATGGTGGCGTGATACGCCGCTAGCCAATCCATTCCTAGGATTACATCAAAATCCCCTGTGTCTAACCCTATCAGGTCTACCCTCAATTCCCTATCTGCTATCTCCACGGCACATGCCCTGTAGACAACCTCTCCTAGCAATGTCTCCCCCCCAACGGTAGATACAAGCACTAATGAATCAAGTCTATCAGGTGATACACAAATTTTGGAAGCAAGAACATGTGAAATAAAAGAATGTGATGCACCAGTATCAAAAAAAATATGAGCAATGTGGCCAGAGATAGTATACATACCATGTACCACGTCCGGGTCTGCGTCGGCATCCTTCTGGGTAAGGTTGTAAACTCTGCCCTGGATTGGAAGCCTCCCTTGATTCTGGTTCCTAGGGCACTCCCTCGCATAGTGCTGGGCACTGCCGCATATGCGACAGATGTTGTTGAGGCGGTAGCAGGGTCGGTCCCCATGATCCCTGCCGCAGTACTGGCAGATCTTCCCACGTGCTGCCCCCATAGCCTGAGGAGGGGCTTGAACGGCAGGTCTGGGCCTCTTACTGGGTTGGACAGGCATGGTAGGCGCTGGCCTGCGGAGCGGGGCTGAGGGTCGGGAACTTCCCGCTAGCTGAGGGCGGGTGTCGAAGCTCCTTTCTATGATCTGCGCCTTTGTCAGGACTGTCGAATATGTCTCGAGCTCCATCACCAATAAGTGCTATCTGATCGCCGGGCGGAGGCCCCACTGGAATTTCCTGGCCTTTCGGCCCTCATCCAACAATGTCTCCGGGGCATGTCGGCCCAGCTTCAGGAACTTGCGGGCATACTCCGACACTGTCATATTACCCTGGACCAATTGAGCAAATTCCATTTCCTTTAAATGTTGGATGTGTTTAGGGAGATACTCCGCATGGAAGGCCGCTAGGAACTGCTCCCAAGTAACTGGTACAGGCAGGGTGGCCCGCTTGAGCTCCCACCAGCGTACTGCTTCCCTTACCAGCATGTAGGAGGCAATGGCAGCCCTCTGCTCAGGAACTACTCCCAAGGTCTCAAAAGCTCTCTCAGTCTCTGCCAGCCAGTATTGGGCCTCTTCGAACGAGGATCCCCCTGAAAAAGTAGAAGGGTTCAGTCTCCTGTACCTCTCTATGAAGCCGGGGTCGATCAAGGAGGGAGCGGGGTCCCGAGGTAGAGAGACTGGGGCCGGCTGAGGGTGAACTGGGGAACCCTGTGGTGGCGCCTGCTGATGTGGTGGGGGCACTGGAATGTGCTGTGGCAGCACCTGTTGGTACTGTGGCTGTGGTACCGGATCGTATCGCGGCTGTGGTGCCGGGTGGTATCGTGGGGGAACAGGCTCCTGCCGGGGTGGCTCGGGATCAGCCTGCTGTGGCGGGGGCTCAACCTGCGCTAGCGGAGGAGGTCCCGGTAACTCCCTTCTCTCCTCTTGCCTTTGTTGGGCAGCTGCGAGAGCCTCCACCATCTCGAATAGTCTATCTAAATCCTCCCGAATTGAATTATCTGGGGCCGCTCGGTTTAGTGGGGGCCTTCCTCTCCTCATTTCTGTGTTCCTGCATTCACAAGGAATGATTGAGTAACAATATATCGGTGAGTATTTCTCTAAGGCATATTAGTGTAAGGGATGGGTCCGAGGAAATGCGGCTCTGATACCAACTGTAGCAGCCCCGAAAATTCATAATGGAATTTATATTATAAATATCAAATGCGGAAGCGAAGTCAAAATTTGAATAACATCCCTTACACTGAAACCGAAACGTGCTCGCAAAATATAAAAGATTAAACTACCTAAAGGGGAAACTTGAAAGTAAAAACTACGAATGTGACTATGGAGTCCTTAGGCGTCCCCTTCGTCGTCCTCCTGCGGAACCGCCTCGGGAACGATGTCCTCTTGATCTGAAATGATTAAATAAGGAATGAGCTACACTAGCCCAGTAAAGACATCACGATATCTCACCGTCACAGAGGTAAAGGTGGGTAGAAAACACAAAAGACCAATGGAGCATGATTTACGACAAATCCTTTTATTAATAATAAAACCTTTACCATCCACTTACCTCGGTGGAATTTATAAAACAATATACGAAAGCAATAACATTATCATAATCATGGAATCATATAAACTGTAAAACATAACACTTATCACGCCTTTTGTAATTCAATCATTATACAACATATCTTTTCCTCATTTACCAGCCTACTAGTATCCGTGGGGGTCCATAGGGGTCCCGCTACCCGTTAACCTTTAACATTCGTCATTAGATTCCAGGGCCGTCCCCATACCCCGTCCGGTATGGGCGCCAAAACCATAGACCTCAATACCCCGTCCGGTATGAGGGTGAAACGGGCCGTCCCCATACCCCGTCCGGTATGGGCGCCAAAACCATAAACCTCAATACCCCGTCCGGTATGGGAGACCACAATCCCGGTAGGGTTCCCTACGGACCCGGTCCGTCCACCATCTCCCAGGATATCTAGTCAGGCTGACCACATTATACTATTATCCATTTACATAATTTTTCATTCTCTTTTTCCTCAGTCAGCATCATTAATCCACATACAAGCAAGCAAACAGTAATTTATGCTAAACAGACAACATACAGCATCAATATCCCGGTCATTTAATCCATAATCAATAAAACAGTACAACATGCACACAAAACTATAAAATGAAAACATCGAACCTCATGCTACATTTAAAACTGTAAAATACGCCAAATAACAGTTAACCGACAAATACACTAGACTTGGGCTCCATTAGCGACCTTAAGCAATTTCACACATTCGTTGATTCATGAAATACCGTTTTATCATTTATTGAACTTTAAAACCGTGATAGGAAATAAGGTGAGGGGTCCTTACTCGTTTCGGGGTCCGAACACGGCTTCACAGTGCGCTTGCAGGCTGTCCCTAATTTTCCTTGAATTTTTCTCAGGGAACTGAAACGCACTACTGGTAACTGCACGTGTTCCAAAAAAATCCCAAATTAGGCCCAGGGCCCCTTTCGGCCCAAATCGTAACTCCGGCACGGCGGCTCCGCCGTGCTCCGGCGACGGCGCCGCCGCTGGCGGCGGCGATTCGCCTCAGGTTGGCTGTTTTCGGCCGTTTTCGGCCGAATTCGGCCACATTCGCATCGGTCCCTGTGAGAAAACAACCCTAGGGCCCTCGGGGGGCCAAAAAATCATGGAAAAACGGAGCTTACCGGCGGCGGTGCTCTCGGGTGCGGCGGCTCTCCGGCGAGGTTCGTGTTTTGGTGATTCGGCTCCAGTTAACCTGTAGAGAAAAGAATGGTGATCACGGTGATATAAAAATTGCATCAAACGGAGGCCGGGAAGGGCCTCATCGGAGGCAAAAACCGAGAAGGGTGTGGCGGCGCCGCTGGGCTTCGGCCGTGTATTCCGGCCGTTTGGCCGAGATTTTGGCTCCGATTTGGCCACAGGAGGAATCAGCGTGGAAAAACGAGTCGGGGGTACGAAATTTACCTCGATCGGCGGTCGGAAGTTCCTCCGGTGCGGCGGC
The DNA here is from genome assembly GCF_000150535.2 of Carica papaya. The sequence goes on along the minus strand of NW_019028655.1, from coordinate 1,315 downwards.
GGGTGGTGGCGGCCGGCTTCTGGTTCGTCTTCTCCGGCGAGCGGCAGGCGGCTAGGGTTTGTGGTCTGGTGTGGGGGTTCTATTTATAACCCCTTGCCTTTTGATCTCAGTCGTCCATTTTGTTTTAATTTGGGCCGTCCGTTTTTGATTAAATCTGGGCCGTCCGTGCATTTAAATCTGGGCCGTCCGATCGCACGTTTGATCTGGGCCGTCTGATCGCGCCCACGTGGATCGCCAACGTGGCCCTTTTTGGAACGACGTAGTTTTGCCATGTGGCAGGTCTCGGTTGGCCGGGACTGCTGACCGGGCCTGCTGACGTGGCTGCCGACGTGGCTTTTTTTTTTTTTTTTTTTTTTTCTTCCTGGTCTGGGCGCTACATTGTTAGTAATTTTCTAGAGCTTTATTTATCAGTTTAATTAAACAAAATGCTCTAGAGATAGCTTACATGTAATAAAACATGTTTGAAGTTCAAATTAAATCAAAATAAAGCCATGCATGCATGAAAAACTGCATGCAAATTGCAGGTTTATTACTGGCCCGAAAAAGAATTTTTCCCTACAGATTTTTTCTCAAATGATATTTTTGGAGCTTAAATCATTTCATAATGACTTCCAAATTATAAGTATAATTACCTATAGCCTACATAATATAAATATTTATTAAATTTCGTTAACCGGATAAGAAGTTATAAGTTTGCAAAGAGGGATTACTGTGTTGGGTTTAAAATTCATCTAAGAACCTATCAAGGCAGTTCAAACCGCTAGAAAAGGTCTTTAAATCATCTGTTTAGATATTCTGATATTTTTTATCATGTTTTTAAACTCTCATTTGTTTGATTGAATTAATTGAATGCATGTATGATACTTATATAATGTATATATGTATAAATTGTCTTAAAATAAAAAAATTTTAAAAAAAATATGAAAAATAGGTTGTTAAAATTAAGAAATTAAGTAGATGAAGAAAAAGAGAAGAAAATAAATTAGAAGTAAAAGAAAATTAGATTCAAGTTACTAAATGGGAAAATAAGTAATTAGATTAGAAATAAATTAGAGTAAGGATAGGATTTTAAAAAAATACTAATTACACATAATAAGAATTAAAAAATAAAAATATCTAAAATAAAAAATAAAAAATGAATAGAACAAATTAAATAATAATAATAATAATGTAAGTAATATTAATAAAATAAAATAACAATAATAATAATAATAATAAATACTAGCAAATATATATAATATTAACAAATAATAAAAAATTACATAAAGTAAACGAATATTAACAAAAAAAAATAAACTCAAATAATTAAATAAAA
>NW_019028654.1:0-10651 GCF_000150535.2 Carica papaya | reverse complement strand
GTCAATTGGATAGAGTCTCAGTGACAGTGGTGTCCAACAGGGACCCTAGGTTCACTTCTCGATTTTGGAGTAGCTTTCAGCAAGCCATGGGAACGAAGCTGTCCCTCAGTACTATCTTCAACCCTCAGACTGATGGACAGTCAGAAAAGACAATCCGTACACTTGAGGATATGCTCCGAGCTTGTGTTCTTAACTCCGGGGGCCATTGAGACGACCATCTACCCCTGATAGAGTTCGCCTATAACAACAGCTACCAAGCGAGTATTGGCATGGCTTCGTATGATGCGTTATATGGGCGCCTATGCAGATCGCCGATTTGTTGGGAAGAAGTGGGTGATAGAAAACTATTCAGCCCAGAACTGGTAGAAGAGACTACATCCAAAATAGTTAAGGTCAAGAAGAACATTCAGATGGCTCAGAGCAAGCAGAAGAGTTATGCGGACACCCGGAGGAGAGATTTAGAATTTAAGAAAGGCGATCGGGTGTTCATCAAGGTCACTTCCTTCAAGGGAATCAGTAGGTTCGGTAGGAGGAAAAAACTGAACTCCTAATTTATTGGACCATTTGAAGTCTTAGACAAGATTGGTACCACCGACTACAGACTAGCACTGCTTCCGGAACTTTCTAAAATCCACAATGTGTTTCATGTGTCCATACTATACAAGTACAACCCGAACCTCTCTCATGTCTTGGCCCACAAACCCATTCCACTCCAAGATGATTTATCCTACGAGGAAGTACCAGTCAGCATTGCGGATCGAAAGAGCAAGTTACTCCGCAACCGAAAAATATCTTTTGTAAAGGTCATATGACAGAACCACACACCAAGGGAGGCTACATGAGAGCTAGAATCAGACTTTAGAGCCCAGTATCCCCAGCTGTTCGATCGAGAGTATGAGACAAATTTGAGGGACCAAATTTCTTTTAAGGGGGGAGAGTTGTAACACTCAACATTCATTTTTTTTTATAAATATAATTTTTTATTAATGGAATTTAATTTAATTTATTTTATTTTAATTTGATTTAATGAAAATAAATAATAATAATAATAATAATAAGGGTGAAAAAATTAGTTAAGGATTTAATTGAAAACAATTTTAGAAAAAATGGGATGAAAATTTGGATTCTGGGAGTATTTTTGAAAGAAAAATTAGAAATCCGGAGTCAAAACACAATTTAAAAAAGTTACGCCACGTCATATGTCCAGTCAGCAGTCTTGACCAACCAAGACGCGCCAGGTGGCAGAGGCACTAATGCGGGAGGCCACGCGGGGGGAGCCACATTGGTGATCCGCGTGCGCGCAATCGAACAGCTGAGATCCGTTCCTGCGCGCATGGACGGCCCATATTGAAAACGTGCACGGACGACACAGATTGCATTGTGTACGGACAGCCCAGATTGAATCGCGCACGGACATATGACGCGATGAACGGTCCAGATTCATTCCCTATTTAATCGCGATCGAACGGTCCAGATTAAAAGCGATGGACGGCCCATATCAAAAGCGAATGGGTATAAATAACCACATCCGCACCCAAACCCTAACATTAGCCGCTAAAGCCCCTCGTCGGAGAAGACAACCCAGCTGTCAGGGAGCCGACCGCCGCCACCCGCCGCCGCACCGGAACTATTTTCGACCGCCAAATAAGATAAAAATTTCTCCTCTTGCATGAAATTCAATTTTAAACCCACCCATAGCCAAATCAAAGTGAAACAACAGGTCAATTGGCTGAACAATACCGCCGAAGCTCGGCAGCACCACCGCAGTGTGTTTCGAAAAACGTCTTGGATGAGGCCCTTCACGATTCCCGTTCGATGTGATTTTTTCACCGTTGTGATCAAATTTTTCTTTTCTACAGGTTGACCGAAGCAAAACATCCAACCGCAACATGAACCGAGGAGCCACCGCACCAGAGAGCCCCACCGCCGGTGAGTTTCAGTTTTCTACATTTTTTCGGCCCACCGCGGGCCCTAAGTGTGTTTTCTTGCAGGAACCGATGCAAATTTAGCTGAATTCGGTCGAAAATGGCTGAAAACAGCCAGCCTGATGTGGATCGCCGCCGCGAGCATCGGTACCATCGCCGAAGCACGGCAGAGCTGCCGTTGCCGAAGCAATGCAGAGCTGCCATCGCAGGAGCATGACGGAGCCGCCGTCATGAAATTTTGAAATTGGCAGAGTAGGCCATGGATATGATTTTTAGGTTATTTTGGACATTTGTAGGTACCATAAACACATTTCAGTTTCCGAAGAAAAATTCAGAGAACCCAGGGACCGCCCGTAGGCGCAGTAACCACTTAGGTTTCGGCATTGAATCAAGTAAGGACTCTTCACCCTATTTCTTATCATAGATGTGAAGTTTGAATAAATAATAATACGATCTTTTGTACAAGTTGGATAAATATGAATGATTAATTACGGATATCTAATGGAGCCCGAAATTGAACATTGTTCTCTGTTGATTTCTATTGATTTTTTTACAGTTTAAAGGCATGATGGTATCTGGTTTAGGGTTTTAAATGCATGTATTACTGTCTTACTTGACCACTATGTAATTTTGGGATTTAATATATGATTGTATTATCGGGTGCATGTTCATTGTTTATGTAATTGTGTTTAATTTGGTAATAGAGATTAAGGAGAAACAGGAAATGGATGTGATCTAATAAACAGATAAGGTGACAACCTTACTAGATATCCTGGGAGATGGTGGATGGACCGGGTTCATAAGGAACCCTACCGTGAAGGTTGTCTCATACCGGACGTGGTATGGAGACTTGGTTATTCGGCACTCATACTGAACCGAGTATGGGAACAGCCCGCTTCACCCTCATACCGAACGGGGTATTGAAGTTTAATATCTTGGTGCTCATACCGGACGGAGTATGGGGACGGCCCTGGAATTAAGATTGTTAAGGAAAATTGTTCACGTATAGCGGGGACACCCCTATGGATCCTCATGGATACTAGTAGGCTGGTGAAACGAGAAACAGTGATAATTAGTTATTGATAATAAATATGAATTTATGATATGTTCTATGTTACTGATTGTGCATGAAGTTATAATCTGTATGATGTTATTATCTTTATATGTTGTTTTCACATATTCCCCAATGGTAAGTAAAATGGTAAATGGTTTTACTTTTCATGAATGTATTGGTTTAAAATTTATGCTCTACTGGTTATTTTTTGTTTTCTACCAACCTTTACTTCTGTGCCGGCGATATAGTGTGATGTTCTTACTGGGTTAGTGTAACTCACCCCTTATTTAACCATTTCAGATCAGGAGGACCTGGTTCCCGAGCCTAATCCACAAGAAAGCTGCGAGTAGATGCTAGATACTTTATAGTTTCCTTTGTTTTAATCATTTCTCGTGTTTCTTTCATATAATTTATTCTGTGATATTTATTTAGTACTTTTAAGTTATTGTGTAAGGGATGTAAACTTTAACTTTTTATTTTGCTTCCGCACTTAAATTAGTATATATTTCCTTTTGGATTTCCGGAGTCGTTATATTATAAGCGCGTTTCAGTTTCTGGAAAAAAAATTTAGGGAACTCAGGGACTACCTGTAGGCAATAAACCGTTTAGCTCTTCGGCGTTAAATCGAGTAAGGGTCCCTCATCCTATTCTCTATCATAGAATTGAAGTCTAAATAAATAATAATATGGTATTTTGTGCGATTTTAGTAAACATGCATAATTAATTACTGATTGCTAATGGAGCTCAAACCGAAAATTATTCTTTGTTAATCTTTGTTGATGTATTTTACGGTTTAAAAGTATGATAGTGTCTTATCAATTTATTTTATGGTTTGAATGCATGAATTGCTGTCTTACGTGACTACTGTTTGATTTGGGATTTGAGATATGATTGGATTACCTGATGCCTGTTTATTTACTTATGTGATTACGTTTGATTTAGAAATGGAGACTAAAGAAAAATGAAAAAGTGGTGTGATTAAATAAGCAGATGGAACGACAGCCTTACTAGATATCATGAGAGATGGTGGACGGATCGGGTACATAGGAAACCCTACTGTGAACGTTGTTTCATACCGAACGGGGTATGAAGACTGAATAATTTGGCGTTTATACCGGACGGGGTATGGGAATGGCCTGCTTCACCCTCATATCGGACGGGGTATGGGGACGGCCCTGTAATTAAGATTGTTAAAGAAAATAGTTCACGTGTAGCGCGGACATCCCTATGAACCCCCATGGATACTAGTAGGCTGGTGAAAAGAGAAACAGTTATGGTTTGGTTTATTGTTAATGGATATGGAATTATAATATGTTCTATGTTACTGATTGTTCATAAAGTTATGATATGTATGGTATTATTGTCTTTATAGGTTGTTTTTATAAATTCCACTATGGTAAGTGAACGGTAAATGGTTTTATTTTTAATAAATGTATTGGTTTAAATTTAATGTTTCATTAGTGGTTTTCAATTTTATACCAACCTTTGTTTCTGTGCCGGTAATATAGTGTGATATCCTTACTAGGCTAGTATAGCTCATCCTTTATTTAACCATTTCAGATCAAGAGAACCATGTTCTAAAGCCTAATCCGCAAGAAGATTTCGAGTAGATGCTAGATATTTTCTATTTTCTATTTGTTTCCTTATTTCTCGTGTTTCTTTCAAAGAATTAATTTTATAATGTTGTTTAGTACTTTTAAGTTATTATGTAAGGAATGTAAATCTTAACATTTTATTTCGCTTCCGCACTTAAGTTATTATATATTTCCTTTTGGATTTTCGGGGTCATTACAAAAAATATCATAAACTAAATTATAACAAGTGTCAAATTTAAAAATTATTTTTGTAATTTGACCAAAAGACTAAAGAGTTTTTTATGTGTTAATAGATAAATCATCATATAGATTTCATCTTTAGGCTACTATGATTTCGATAAGATTTTAATGATACAGATTATTTACTTGATGTTATAAAGGCAGTACCATGAAATTAAAAATCTTTATTTTATGATACCATATTTATATGTTTGTTCATGTATTTTAATGCCCATAGTCCCTTTATGGCTTATAATAAGTTATTTGTGTTAATCAATTTTACTTAAAGGTGATCACCAAGTGCACACACTCTCATAATGGTTAAGATAATAAGGCATGTGCAAATTATTTAATTTGTGCTATAAGGTGGGTACCTCACATCTTTCGCTCTTGTATCATTTTGACTCAGATTTTTATTTTAGATCAGTTAACGATAATAATGTAAGAATTTCACTTCCAGTATTATCACTAGCAACTATCTTCTATTTTTCACTATTATTTTATATTTTTTAGAGTGCATATGTTTTACTATCACGATACCAACCCAAAGTGAACCACAAATATTAGATTTTTGTGATGTTATAATTAAAAAACTTGTAAGGACATGTAAATTAGGTCTTCGATTTTTATAATCTCTATATGATAATAGTTTCTTCAAAGAGTTATACAAATTTTATCATTGTAGAATTATTTTACAATTATTCATATTAAGGAATAACATATAGTATATCTCTTTCTATATTCCAAAAATTTATATTATTTTGTATTCAGGGAAGTGTATATTACTAATAATAGATTGCTAACAATTTTTCTAATATATATCAAGATTTATTATTTGGATCCTGAAATATATTAAAAATGTCTAAAAGAATTAAAACCTCATTAAGTATCAATTATGATGCTTAATGAGAAAGACAATTGCATTTAGTGGCACAAGGGGCATGCCATTTTCACTAACATCTCCTTTATATGACACTACTTTTCAATTAATGTACTCCATCCATCCTCTGTAATATGCTTAAGAAGAATGGTATATATCATATTAAAAAAGACTCTAATATTTTTATTCCAATGTGACTTCTCAATATTTTCTCGAGACTTTAAAATAATTTCATTTTTGTATTATTTTTTGGTTTAATTTAGTTTATGTTCTAATTATGCGCCAAATTAGTTCATATACTTTCTAAAAATGTCCAAATTAATCCATCTTCATTAGTGCATACTGATCTTGTTAATGTTTGACACGTATTACCATATTTGACATGTTGCATAATTTAATTAGATATTTTCACATTAGATGTCATGTGATATGTGATGTGTAAAAATATAAATTAATTGAACTAGTTTAAACTAGTCCAAAAATAAAAAGAAATAAAATGAAGCACCTCTCTTTTTATACTTCTTCATTTACTTCGGCTTCCTTTTCTTCTTTCTCATCTTTATCTTATCACAATGTGGGTAAGCAATACCATAACTCAGAAGAAATAAAATTTATGTCCAAAAGGAATGGGGGTTGCCATTAATCCTTTCACGGTGAAATTAGACAACAGATCACTTATTGATCTTTATTTAAACAAAATCTAGGTTCAAGAATAATATCATACGGGAGAGGTTGAGGCACCTGTTTGACACGACATTAATGTTAATTTAGGGTAATAAAATCATCATAAGACACAAGAAAAAAAAAAGAAAACTATAAATGACATAACAACCAAGGATTGGCAAAACATGGTGGAATATAAATCCTAGAAAAGGTTCCCAAGTATTTATTGTAAAAAAAGGAACGTTCTTTTCAAAAAAAAAAAAATCAAACATTTTCTTTTTTAGCCTCTTATTTCTTTAAGGCACTTCTATTCTTTAGGTTCTAGAAATTATCAAGATTCTTCATTTTTATACCTATAATAAACAAACTCTTGATTCAATAACCCAATGCAACCAAAACATACATTTTATTATATTAAAAATATGTCATTAAGTTGATATAAAAGAAACCTAAAAATAACATTAATGGATTTCAGGCAAAAAAATAGATTAGATGTGAAGAAAATATGTTTCTAGAGGTTCCTATAACCCTCAAAATAGTGTTCCAATTTTCTCGTGGCAAGGGTCAATAGAATCTATCAAGCACCCTTTTAAAATGTTTCACATTGTCCAAGAAAAATTTAGGGAAAGGTACAACCAATTTTTTTCTACTGAGGAGAACTAATAACCATTAAACTATGCATATATAACTAGAACTTCCATGTTCAAACGATATTTACAAAAATGGAGCTCAATAATTAGATTCGAAGAAACTTAACGCCCTAACCTCCTTTCCCATTTTCCAAGTCATGGCAATATTTGAAATACCAAAAAAAGGCAACAATATGAGTAATTATTGAATAGAAAAGATAAACGGATAAAACCATAAGGGAAATAATTTTTTTTTGAACGTTTCCAAGTATTTAGGCTACATTTGAATTAGAATGATTATCCGAGATCCCAAAAAAAAATAGTAAAGACCAATCCTTTTAGCAAAATTGTCCAGTACAAACTTTTTTAAGTGAATGTGAGTTACAAAGGGTGTTTTTGATTTTTAAGGGGGAATTGAATTGCAAAAAAGTTTAAACCATTTTACCATGAACTGCAATTGAAATGGACATTCCTTTGATTTAACATCTTCTTTCTTTAAATCAATAGAGTCCCCATCATTATGACATGGATGCAAACTCACATAACATTCAAATATTATTAAAATAGTAATTTGTTGACATTAGCATTCATATCCTTAAATAATGGCCAATATAATCTTACAAAGAAAAGAGCTTGTGATATCAAAAAACTAAAATCGTTGTTTTAAATCAAACATAAAATTTCTTAGATTTATAAGAAAAGTTAATTAGTTATCTTTGTTATGAACTCATTCCACTTCATCGAGCTTGACCTATATTATGGCATACAATGAAGATGTTTTGATTTTTATGGGTAGCACTGCTTGTTGGGGTTTAATCAACTTTGTGTAGGTTTGTATATGGGTTTATCTTGCATAAATGATTATTAATTTAATTAGTTCCATTTAAAATTGATTAGTTAAATTTAACATATATTGGGCTCTTAATGCACCAAATTAAGTGTGAGATTTTTTATGTGCAGAGATCAAAAGTATTATTTCTGATTTAAGATTGATCAAATTATAAATAATGAAAATTTAAAGATATAAATATGTAGTTATGGTCACCAAATCATATGTAGGGCTTTTCTATTATGTTATCTCGTCACCAGAAATAGTAAAAGTGTGACAACTCTAAAAGACTACATGTTGATTTGGATGATCTACCACAAGATGTACAGATTTTGTCTGTTATAAATTCAGGTATACTTCCATTTTAGATATAATTTCTTTTATTTAATATGAGTATGGTAATTTAGATTTAGATCTAATTTTATAAAATCTCTGCAAGTGATATAAGAGTCATCTCATATTAAATCTTTGAAATTTATACGGTAAATTTTTGGATTTAAGATTTTGAAAATATATGTGATTTTTATTTGGATTTTCAGATTATTTTTAAATAAAATAAAACAAAATTTTTAGATTTTGGGATTTAGGTCGCACGATCACGTGACCTTTTCATTACACAATCACATGGCCTCATAGCCGTTAGGCGGCATGGCCTCATAACCGATCAACTTCAGTAAGCTGACATGTTGTGGCTGTCAGCTAAAGGAATAAAAGTGGTGGGTAAAAGTCGCTGCATAAAAAAGAAAAGAAAAAGGTTATTTAGTGACAAAAAACCCCCCCGCGAGGCAACTATGCCAGCAATGAAGTTGTGGTTGTCTGGCCGCAGCATTAAGCATGCACCAATGTAGTAGGCGATCGCTCGATTGCTTTCAGAAGAAGACCAAAAGAAGGAAAAAATAATTTAGGGGTTCTTTTTTTGGATTTGAGCTTCGGGTCGTGGGCCCAATTGAGCAGTGCAATTTTTGGGCTATGGGCTGCGATCCAGGCCAAATAAGAAACAAAGAAGAAAGAAAATGAAAAGAAAAGAAAAAATGAGGGGAGGCCCGCATTTACGTGGGCCCAATGGCCATATGGATTGGGGCTAGGCCCGACTCAGTTCTGAACCTGACCTAGTCAACAACTCGGTCAATGACTCGATCAACCTGGCACGGCTCGGTTAACGATTTGGTCTGGCCCAATCAATATTGACAGGTCAAAGATCAACGGTTAACAGTTAAATCATTGAATAGACAAAAGAAATTACAATTAATTTTTATTTTTAAGGATATTTTAGATATTTTGAATGATATTTTGAATATTTTTCTTCCTTATACAGAACAAATTTAGTATAATTTTAAATTTAAATATTGATTAATGTGTATATATTTTGAAATGAACCTACTTACACAACATGTCATCAAAGTAACATCTCTTGTGTTAAGTTGATTTATTTTAAAATATAAATAGTCGTATGAGTGTTATTTATGTAAATGTTAATCGGCTTAGAGGAAGATTAATATTTAACATGATTGCATTCCTATTTGTGGTAATAAATGCGTGACAGTTATTTGAGTTTGTATGTGAACTATAAATCGGCCCAAAGAAAAATTTATTATTTAGTATGTTCTTACAGTCAAAATTTATTTATTATGTCAAGATATCACTTATAAGTTAATATTTTATTCAAAGATAGAGTGTTAATGGAGTGTTGAGTATCTTAAGATGTGATTTACCTTTATTTAAATTCATTGTTATTGTTTATACTTTAAATACTTATGTGAGTTTTTGTTTATTCTCTATTCACTTCCTGGTTCTACTGTAAATATCTCCGCAAATGTTAATTCCATTCCAATGTTAAATGATACAATCTTCAAGGCATGAAAAGAGAATGTTCTCATTATTTTCGGAGTAATGGATTTAGACCTTACTTTACGGGTGAATCAACCCGATCCGCTTACTATTGAAAGTACCTCTGATGGTAAGAAGGAGTCTGACAAGTGAAAACGATTGAACAGTATAAGTTTGATGATTATAAAATGTGTTAAATCAGAAACCTTTTAGGGCACTATATCCAATCAGATAACTATGGCTAGGAGTTTTTTTGGGAACCTTAAGAAATTTTTTACCAATAATGAGAAAGATGAAACTAGTACACTCTTAACGAACCTTGTTTTCATGAGATACAAAGAGAAATGAAACATAAAGAAATATATTATAGAAATGTTTCATACTACTTCCAAACTCAAGGCACTTACACTAGACTTATCAAAAGAATTACTAGTACACTTGGTTTTGATATCTCTTCTGCCACAGTTTTGTTAGTTTAAGGTGAGTTAAACTATCAGAAGAACTCCTAGTCCCTTAATGAGTTCATCTCTTAATGTGTTTAGAAGGAGGAAAGGCTGAAGCATGAAAAGATAAAAAGTGTTCATTTAGCCACAGTCTCAAAGGACAAAAATACTAATAAGAAGAAAAAGGGTAATAGTATTGTAGTTCAATCACTGCAAAAGAAATAATAAACAAAACAAAATGTAAATTTTTGTTTCTTCTATTAAGCTGTAGGTCATCAGAAGAAGCAATGCACCAACTATCACACATGGTGTGCAAAAAAATGTACATTTCTTAACTTTACTTATTATGAGATTAATTTAACTCAGGTACCTAAACACACTTAGTGGATAAATTCTTGTGCAATAACTCACATTAATATATCTATGCAGGGTTACCTTAGTTACCAAAATCCAAGTGAATATGCCATATTCATTTATGTTGGTGACGATAAATTAGTTGAAGTTGAGGCAATTGACACATTTAGATTATTGTTAAGAACTTGTTATTATTAGGGTTTAAATTAGACTTATATTGTACTGTTATTTAG
>NW_019028653.1:0-10522 GCF_000150535.2 Carica papaya | reverse complement strand
TAACATTGATTTTGAATTTTTTGGAGTATTTTTATGTAACGGCCCCATAAATTTAAAATAAAATATGTGTATTAAAAAGGTCAAATGTGGAACCATAATAAAAATTTTGATTTAACATCCCTTACACTAAAACCAAAAACGTGCTCAAAGTATAAAAGAACAAACTAACTAAAAGAGAAACTCGAAAATAAAAGCTATAAATATGACTACGGAGTCTTCAGGCATCCCCTTCGCCGTCTTCCTGCGGAACGGGCTCGGGAACAATGTCTTCCTGATCTGAAATGATTAAATAAGGAATGAGCTACACCAGCCCAGTAAGGACATCACACTATCTCACCATCACGGAGGTAAAGGTGGGTAGAAAACACAAAAGGACCAATGGAGCATAGTTTACAACAAACTCGTTTATTAACATAAAAACCTTTACTATCCACTTATCTCGGTGAAATTCATAAAACAATATACGAAAACAATAACATTATCATCATCACGAAATCATAGGAACTGTATAACATAATACTTATCACGCCTTTTGCATCTCAATCATTACACAACATATTTTTCCTTATTTACCAGCCTACTAGTATCCATGGGGATCCATAGGGGTCCCGCTACCCGTGAACCCTTAACACTTGTAATCAGATTCCAGGGCCATCCCCATACCTCGTCTGGTATGGGCGCCAAAACTATAAACCTCAATACCCCGTCCGGTATGAGGGTGAAACGGGCCGTCCCCATACCCGGTCCGGTATGGGCGCCAAAACACATAAGATCTCCATACCCCGTCCGGTATGAGAGACCACGATCCCGGTCCGTCCACCATCTCCTAGGATATCTAGTCAGACTGACCATATTATACAATTATCAATTCACATAACCTTTCATTTCCCTTTTCCTCAGTCAGCATCATCAATTCGCAAACAAACAAGCAAACCAGTAATTTATGCCAAACAAGACAACATACAACATCGGGTTCTCAGTCATTCAACCATAATCAATAAAAACAGTAATATGTGCACACGAAACTATGAAATGAAAACATAAGACCTCATACTGCATTTAAAACCGTAAAATAGGCCAAACAACAGCTAACAGACAAACACACCAGACTCGGGCTCCATTAGCGACTTAAAATAATTTCACACATCTGTTGATTCATGAGATACCATTTTATCATTTATTGAACTTTAATACCGTGATAGAAGTAGGGTGAGGGGTCCTTACTTGTTTCGGGGTTTGAATACGGCTCTACAGTGCGCTTGCAGGCTGTCCCTAATTTCCCTAAATTTTTTTTCCGGGAAATTGAAACGCACTACTGGTACCTGCACGTGTCCCAAAAAATCCCAAATTAGACCCAGGGCCCCTTTTGGCCAATATCGCAATTCCGGCACGGCGGCTCCGCCGTGCTCCGGCGACGGCGCCGCGGCGGCTCCGCCGTGCTCCGGCGACGGCGCCGCCGCAAGCGGCGACAATTCGCCTCGGGTTGGCCGTTTTCGGCCACACTTGCATCGGTCCCTGCGATAAAACAACCCTAGGGCCCTCGGGGGGCCAAAAAAATTACGAAAAATCGAAGCTTACCGACGGTGGTGCTCTCAGGTGCGGCGGCTCTCCGGCGAGGTTCGTGTTTTGGTGATTTGGCTCCGATCAACCTATAGAGAAAAGAATGGTGATCACAGTGATATAAAAATTATATCAAACAGAGGCCGGGAAGGGCCTCATCGGAGGCAAAAATTGAGGAGGGGCGCGGCGGCGCCGTTGGGTTTCGGCCGTTTGGCCGGGATTTTGGCTCTGATTTGGCCACAGGGGAACTCAGCGTGGAAAAACGAGACAGGGGTATGAAATTTACCTCGATCGGCGGTCGGAAAACTCCCCGGTGCGGCGGCGGGTGGCGGCGGGCGGCTCATCCGGCGTCTGGTTCGTCTTCTCCGGCGAGGGCACGCGGCTAGGGTTTTTGTGGTCAGGTGTGGGGGTTTTATTTATACCCTCTTGCCTTTTGATCACAGCTATCCATTTTGATTAAATCTGGGCCGTCCGTGCACGCGGGAACGCATATGGGCCGTCCGTGCACGCGGGAACGCATATGGGCCGTCCGATCGCGCGCACGCGGATCGCCCACGTGGCCCGTTCCTGGGTCGACGTGGTCTTGCCACGCGGCAGGTCCTGGTTGGCCAGGGCTGTTGACTGGGCCGCTGACATGGCCGCTGACGTGGCGCTGACGGGGCACAATTTTTCTAAATTGCGTTTTAACCCCCGATTTCTGATTTTCTTTTCAAAAATACCCCAAGAATCCTAATTTTCACCCCTTTTTCCCAAAATCAATTTCAATTAAATCCAAATAATATTTTTACCCCATTTTATCATTATTATTATTTTTATTTTTATTAAAAACAATTTAAATTAAATTAAATTAATCAATTAAAATAATAAACTTATAAATAAACTAAATAAAATTAATAATAATAATAATAAATAAAATCAAGAATTTATTGGGTGTTACATTTTAGGTACGTGAAACGTATTTTAATCTCCATAAAAAAATTTAGAAAATTAAGGGACTGCTAGTAGGCGCAGTAGAAAGTTCAGTATTCGGATACCAATTTTGGTAAGAATCACTCACCTTATTCTCTGTTATAGAATTGAAGCTTAATAATCGATAATATGGTATTTTGTGTAATTTAGAAAACTTTGAGAATAATTACAAGTTACCAATGGAATCAGAACCGTTTAGTCATTTATTTGTTGTCTTGTGTAACTGATTATTGAATTTACAGCTTTAAATACATGATGATATACCGAAATAGTTGAATGATTCAACTGTGCTTCATTGATATATATATTGCTTGTCTTGCGTGATTTATGGTTGATTTGTGAAATTAAAATTTATATGCAAACATAAAATTGATTGGTCATATGAATTAATGAATGATAGTTTTACTGGATATCATGGGAGATGGTGGACGGATCGGGTACATAGGGAGCTCTACCGTGAACGTTGTTTCGTACCAGACGAGGTATCGATGAATGATATTTTTTGCGCTCATATCAGATGATGAATGAGGACGGTCGGTTAGTTGATAATGTTAAATATTGATTCACGCGTAGTAGGATAACCTTATGGACTCCCAGGGATACCAGTATGCAAATAAAAAGAGAAGGTGGTTATTATTGCTCACTTGAAAATGATATTGAAATATTATTTGAATTATTATATCTTTATAGGTCGATTTTGAAAATCTTGCAACAGTAAATATATGCAATAAATAGTTTTTTATGATAAATAAATTTACTTAAATCAAGAGTTCTATTAGTTATTTTTATGATTTTTACCAACTTTCAATATCGATGAGTAGTGTGATATTCTTACTGAGTTAGTGTAGCTCACTCTTTCATTAACTATTTCATATTAAGAGGAATAAAATTTAGATTTCAATCAATAAGGGAGGTTATGAATAAGTTCACCACCCGAATTCCTTTCAGAAGTTAGTGAAAGTCGTACTAGAATGCTCAGTTATTTGTTTTTTATTTATTTATTTAATTTTTATTTATTTTTTTAGAAATGACATTTTTCATAATACTATTGAGTATTTTAAATTATTGTGTAAAAAATATAAACTTTAAACTCTATTATTTCGCTTTCGTATTTAATTTATGACCTTATTACCTTTTAAGTTTCATACCGTTACAAATTTCATATTAAATACATCATAAAAGTAATTTCATTTTTATCTTTAATTGCACAACAATAAATTTATATTTCCAACAAAAATAAAAACAACACATTTAAGTATATTGAATTGGATATAAAATTAATTATAAATTTTTAAAAAATATTATATTTATGTTATATTTTCGTTATTTTACAGATTAAAAATTGAAAAGTAAATTAAATTTTACACGTAATGGAGTTTCTTAATTAATTAATTAATTCCGCCTGAGAATGAACTAAAATGGTACAGAGAATCTGGCAGAAAAAACAAAAAAATTTATTATCTAGCAAAACTATATATATATATATATCGCTCTCTCTTTAATTAGACCACTTCGTACAAGTAGTGGCAGTAATAAAACACGACATGTTAAGGTTGTTTCGTTCACCATTATCTATAATATACTTCCACGAAATTTTAGACGTCAGACAGTTTATATGTAATTTATTGTAACACTATTTTATTAGCTTTTAATTAGAACAAATTAAAAAAATAGTATGGGAGCTCGAAAATTAAAAAAAATTAGTAATTTTAAAAATTATTTTATTATAATTAATAGCTTATAAACTATGTTAATTAAACATTTTAATAGTTTAAATTATAAAAGATTATACCGATTTACGTGTTATTAGAGAATTTATAATATTTTTTTTTCTTCCTAAAACAATTTAAATTAAATCAAACACATACTTAAAATATCCAAAACATTGAATTAACTCCTAATTTGGGTTTTCTTTTACAATGTAATATATAAAATTTTAGTCTTAAGCAAGTGTTGAAATTGAGATATTGAATTTAAACCAAAGCATAAATAACTGTTATCAATTTGTGTTTAGTTATACATCTATTTATTAATATATATATATATATATATATTTTATTGCAGCCTTTGATTATGATCTCAAATCACCCAAAAAAAAAGATATAGTTGCAATTCAATTCATGTGTTAATAAAAGAACACATGTTGATCGATGTGTGAATAATAATTACGTTTGAATTCATATACTTTTTGGCCACCTTTTCGTTTGTATTTAAAATTTAAATGATAGAACACTCAAAAACAAAATTAAACTATTTTGTACTTGCCACCCATATCATCAATTTATGCATACAAATTACCATTAAAAATTGTAGACACAAATCACATGCACCGAGTAAATTAAATTAATTTATATAATATTATAGTACTACATTTTAAAAATACAGTAATGTTAGGTAAAAATTTAAATAATATACTATTAATAATTTAAATTTAAATAAAATTTATTAAAAAAATTTAAAACTTTATTAAAAATACATGCTAATTCGGTAACTTATAATATCTCACACGAGATTTTATATTTTAGTGTAATTATTATTTACAAAACATATTTTTTACATCGGAGAGCAAAGAAATAAAGAGAAGTTTTAGTTTAAACTACAAATTCAAATTCATAAATGTAATTGTTAGTGGGAATTAAATAAATAATTAATTTCCCTTTTGGGTTGATTTTGTCTAGTGGTTGTTAATATTTGGTTTAAGAATCTGTATTGCAGTCATAATTAATAGTAGCAACAGTTGATCTAACCCAATCTTCTCATGACCAGTATGTAATCCAGCTGTCCATCAACCTATAACTATAATCATACACTTACATGGGCCATCATTTACTAGCCGTCAGATCAATCCCTCAGAAATCGTATCCTCTTTCTCCACCGTCTGATTAAATCATCATCATCACCCAATTTTGGACCACTCAAGTGAGAAAGAAGAAACCAAGAGATATATATATATATATAGTGTGTAGAGAGAGAGAGAGAGAGAGAGAGAGAGGGGATGGTGGGCCCACATTCACCCAACATGATCTTCCATGCTTGTACTGGACCCCACCGGCATGCCAATCAGTGGGCCCAGAGAAAATTAGTAAAAATAAAAAAAAAAGGAAAAGAAAAAACTGGAGAGAGTAAAAGTTGAGGTGGAAGGAGAATTGAGTTGGGTGGAGCCCACAGTGTCTGGAAGGAAAGAAAAAGTTGCCAAAAGGAGAAGCGGTTGGTAACAACATCAGCAGGAAGAAGAGAAAAGAAAAAGCTGAAATTTGAATTACGTCCGACCCATCTTTTTACTTTCTTACTCACTAAATTTACTCTTTTATCTAAATAATTTCATATAATCCATTATATTATTATTATTATATAAATATGATTTAAATACTAAAATAAATATTTATATTAAAAAAATTGTAAATTTGAAAGTTTGATTTTAATTTAACTAGTAACGTTTAAATAATTTAATATAATTATATTTGAATTTAAATGAACAAATGCGATGAATTCTTTTCCAAATTTTTATTTATAAAAATGAGAGTGGGGCCTACTTTTTTTTTTTTTACATGCACGAAAAAAACAATAGAGAGAGAGAGATATTATAAGCTTTGCCATTATTTAGCCCCCCACATTCTATAAAACCAATAAAAATAAAATTTTCTTCAAAAAATTAAAATAAAATAAAAAATCTAAAAGAGTCCCATTTTCCACATCCCTAGACTACCAGCATAACTTTGAAAAAAAAAAAAAAATTCTCTCTCCATTGCCGTTGACTGATTCCTTCTTCTAAAATCATCATCATCATCATCCCCCTCTTTCACCTTTTTCTTTTACAAGCCAATAAATATACGGCCAGCAGTCTTTCGTTTCCCCTAACAGTTTTTCAAGTCTTTTTTTTTTCTCCAGACAGCAACAGCGCAAAAAAAAAAAAAAAAAAAAAGGAATCATGAGTGACCTTCATTACTCCATGGCTGCTTGCACCACCTTCCATAACTCTTCCCTCGGTTGGGATCTTCAAAACCTTGGAGTTTTCAACGCAGACATGTCTCTTGGTATTCATACAAACTTTCTTTTCTTTCATATCTTTCACTGTTTTTGTCCATTTCCCTCCTCTCTCTACTTTCGTTTTAATTTAACACCCACACCCATATGCAATTTCCTTAACTATTGTTTTCGTACGTGTGCAGTCATGGATGAAGATCCATTATCACCATTCATGGCTTCCCCTCTGGGATCTGATATCTCAACTGGATATTTGGAAGATGCATTGCTTGAGTTCAGTGAGACGTCCAAACGACGTCGCTTGCTCATTTCCGGCGACCCTGAAAGCAACCAATTCAATCATCTCGCAAAGGTACTACTACTACTGTCTATATTAGGGTAAGATATTGAGGGAGTGTTTATCATTATTTTTATGGTAATGTAATAAATGTAAAATTTTTCAGAGCTACTGGAATTCTAACTGCAACTGGGACCTGGATGAGGAGAATATCAGCTGGATGAACCAAATTTCTGGTGGTGATGGGTTTTCAGGTGACGACGACTTTAATATTTCTTCACCCTTAAATATTGTCCTTTTATGCTTATCATGTTATACTCGACATTCTCTACAATTTATGTATATGTGTGACTGTAATTATGAGGGCATGCTATATTTATTGTCTTTTGTGTTGGGAGAAATTAATGATGTGGGTTTGGCATAATTTGTCGTTATAGATGAACCCAGAAGCACATCAATGAGTGAAGAAGAGAATATGAACGTTCCCGATGAGATAAAAACGGCAGAGGTGGAAGCAATCTCAGCCGTTGAAACTGTTGACTCATCATCTTCTTCTTACAAACATTATAGCTCAGACACCCTTCCTACCAAGTTTCCCTTATCTTCTTCCTCCTCTTCAGGTACTTCTTCCAACATTAATTCACTTAACGAGAAATCCCTGATAAATTAGTTTTGTGGTGTAATGAACTTATGTATTATGTATAGGGATAGGGTTGATGGGTATGAGGAATGTTGGTAGTGATGAGATGATGAAGATGAGAAAGAAGAGGGTGATAAGAAAGGTGGTGTATCCATTTGCATTGGTGAAACCAGGAGGGGATTGAAGGAGACATGACGTTGAAGGAGATAAACGAGAGAATACTAATGCCGCCGACGAGACCAGTGAAGCATCCAGTGGGAGATTTTGCTTGCCGGCCATGCGTATCTGCTCATGGTCGTGGTCTTTCCGGCAAAGCGGTCGTCGCTCTTACCAGAATCCATACTCAAGGCAGAGGCACTATCACCATCATCAGAACCAAAGGCTAATTAATTATATTTAGCATATAATCTATATTATATATATATATATATGTTTTTCTCTTGTTAATTTGAACTGTGCATATATAGTTTATAGATAGTGGGAGCATATCGTGTATATATTATTACTAGTATTATATATTATATTTCATATAGCTGTTAATTACAGTTTAGCTAGCTAGTTTCATTATTATAATGTAGCGTTAAATATTGGGTGCTAGCTACCTTAATTCAAGGCCATATCTATCCACCTATATATACATATATATAAACGTATATATATGTGTGTGTATAACATCTGCGGTATTAAAACGTCAAAATGAAGCGTGAAGAGAAAAAAAGAGTAAAGTGAGACAAAAAAAAAAATGCAAGGAATAAAGCACAAAGATAGGAAGAACCATTGAAATTATGATCAAATATGTTCAACAAAATTAACCAAATAAAAGATGTATGGTATGTATAGATGTATATGAGATTATATATATATATAAGTGTATATGTATTATATTATAGGTGGAGATGAGACAAATTAAGCAAACAGGAGTGGTGCAAGTACCTGTAAGGTGTTTTTGGAGAGAATAGTTACGTGTTCTAAATCAGTTCTATCTGCTTTACTGTATTATACAACAATAATGGAGTTGTATTAGTTGCAGGTCAGACCAAAAAAAAAAAAAAAAAAAAAAAGGAAAATCAATAATTGTTACACCATGTTTCTCCTACCAGCAAGTTACTGTTGTTTAAGAATTATTGCTCTCGTGTATGGTCGGATAATTAATATTTATATTTTGTTATTACGTTAATATGTAATTAGCTGTTAATTAAAGTGAAATTAAGATTCAAATAAGCTAGCTGTATGGCAAATTAAGTGTGGTTTGAAAAAAACTTGGAATTTTGTCTGGTTAAGACAATGATTCTTGTTGTTTAGGTGAATAAGCTTTTGACCTTTTTAAGCCATGCTTGCATGCTTTCATTACACCATGACCCCATTTAGATTTTGTATATATATATATATATATATATATATATTTTTTATGATTATTCTTTACATCTAATTCTCATTTCATTTTCTCATCATATCTTACTCTCAATTATTATTGTACACGTACACACAAACATATATATATATATATATATATATTACTAATATATCGTACAAGCACATGCTACTCTGTCTAGGTGTGTTGTGTGTACACACACACACACACTTTTACACATACGTGTATACTTGTTATTCAAGGTAATTGATTTGAAAGCACTAACTCTTTTTAGTTTTTTTTAACAAATAAATAAATAAATTTCGTAATCAGGGGTTAACAAACATTTACCATATTTTAGTGGGATTTACTTGTAAAGATCTTTACGTACTTACTTTTGTCTTTATAAATGTATCTTAATTACTGTGGGGGTTAATTAGAGTAACACCTAATTATATACACATGGGGTTAATAAATAGTAAAAAATTAGGTTATAATTTTGGTAAAAAGTAGAGGGAGTGATTTATAATAATTTACCAATAATAGAAAAATAATGAAATGTTTGTATTCCAAAATTGTGGTAATTATTGGCGTACAGATATGATTAGTGGACCTGCTGAGTTGGTGGAAGAAGCATTTTCCTCAATTGGTTCCTCTGCCTGCTCTTTTCTGCAACCTCACCAAATAATAATTAATAATAATCATAATAATTACGACCATATTCGTTTAATTAGAAAAAAATACGAATATTTAAAAAAAAATAAGAAAATAAATCCTTGATCTACGCGAGAATATCTTCTGCTTTAACTTTTTTACAAATCCCAAATAGCTTTTTTTTTTTTTTTTTTTAAATTTTAAATATGTATTTGTTATTTGTCTGTATTATGGATTATAAAAGTGACAATTAATTAAGCGGCCACTTTTTGTTTGTTTGTTTGTTTTTTTTAAAAAACTTTTTTTATGACATCAACATGGAGCGGTGGTGACGTCAGGGCCCAAATCTTAATCACTTATTATTAGCCCAGGCCCATTACATTTTGGGCTTCCTCTGAAAATTACATTTTCTCCTTTCATTTTTGTTATATTTAAAAATTTACAATTTTGTTATTTTAATTTGTCTTACCTTTCACTTTAGAATCTTTCCTTCTCTCATGTCAAAATATAATTTTGTTAAATTATTATTTTATATATATATATATATATATGTATATACTCTTGAAAATATAAATGTTATACCAACGATCCAATTATTCGTATAA
This sequence comes from Carica papaya, assembly GCF_000150535.2. The sequence continues at coordinate 482 of NW_019028653.1, read as the reverse complement.
TATATTGATACATTATTATTTAACAATTTATTTTAATATATACCAATAGTATTTTATTATCTTATTGTTTAGTTTATTTGATAAAGTTCTTAATTAAATTTATAGATTTTACATAAAGATGGAGATCTTGATAATGAGATTAAAATATTTTATGATTTAATTTAAAATGTTCTTAATCGTTGGATTATCAAAGTGAGATATTAATGATCCGGCAAGACTAATATATATGTGATGGTCTCTATAAGATAAAAATTAGTTGATCTCATTAATTATATCACATACATAGATGCTGACGTGGCGCAGTTGTTAGTCGCTTCTTCAATTCTGAAAAACTCCTTTCGCAGTCCTCATTCCACTCAAACTTTGCGTTCTGCTTTGTGAGTCGGGTTAGAGGAGCTGCTAGACTGGAAACCCTTCGACAAACCGTGATAATACCTGCCATCCCAGGAAGCTGCGATTTCCTTAACTGTGTCAGCCTTTCC
>NW_019028652.1:0-10489 GCF_000150535.2 Carica papaya | reverse complement strand
TGTAAGGACCTCTCACCCTATTTTCTATCACGGTTTTAATGTTCAATAAATGATAAAACGGTATTTCATGAATCAACGAATGTGTGAAATTGCTTAAGGTTGCTAATGGAGCCCGAGTCTAGTGTGTTTGTCGGTTAACTGTTATTTGGCCTGTTTTACAGTTTTAAATGCAGCATGAGGTTCGATGTTTTCATTTTATAGTTTCGTGTGCATATTTTACTGTTTTATTGATTATGGATTGAATGACCGGGATATTGATGCTGTATGTTGTCTGTTTGGCATAAATTATCGTTTTGCTTGTTTGTATGTGATTGATAATGCTGACTGAGGGAAAAAGGAGAATGAAAGATTATGTAAATGGAACTTGTATAATGTGTTCAGCCTGACTAGATATCCTGGGAGATGGTGGACAGACCGGGTCCGTAGGAAACCCTACCGGGATTGTGGTCTCCCATACCGGACGGGGTATGGGGACGGCCCGTTTCACCCTCATACCGAACGGGGTAATGAGGTCTATGGTTTGGCGCCCATACCGGACGGGGTATGGGGACGGTCCTGGAATATGATTTCAAGTGTTAAGGGTTAACGGGTAGCGGGACCCCTATGGATCCCCATGGATACTAGTGGGCTGGTAAATGAGGAAAATATATTGTGTAACGATTGAATTACGAAAAGCTTGATAGGTATTATGTTATACAGTTTATATATATGGTTTCATGATGATGATGATGATGTTATTGCTTTCGTATATTGTTTTATGAATTTCACCGAGGTAAGCGAATGGTAAAGGTTTTATTATTAATAAAAGGATTTGTTGTAAATTATGCTCCATTGGTCTTTTTGTGTTTTCTACCCACCTTTACCTCCGTGACGGTGAGATATCGTGATGTCTTTACTGGGCTAGTGTAGCTCATTCCTTATTTAATCATTTCAGATCAAGAGGACATCGTTCCCGAGCCGGTTCCGCAGGAGGACGACGAAGGGGACGCCTAAAGACTCCATAGTCATATTCGTAGCTTTTACTTTCAAGTTTCTCCTTTAGGTAGTTTGATCTTTTATATTTTGTGAGCACGTTTTTGGTTTTAGTGTAAGGGATGTTATTCTAATTTTGACTTCGCTTCCGCATTTGATATTTTTTATATACATTTCATTATGAATTTCTGGGGCTGTTACATGGACCACGTAGGACAGCCACGTTAGCAACACGATGCACCACATGGCAGTGAGTCAGCAAACGTTCCATGCGAGAGGCCAGGTGGGCGATCCGCGTGCCACACAGATCTAACAGCCCACATCCATTCCCACTAGCATGGACGGTTAGATCCCAATCCTGCCTAGATTCAAACGGTCAGCTCTGATCATTGTGTGTAGATCCAATGGTGGAGCGATGAACGGGCGAGATTCATTTTGGAGGATCGCGATGGATGGTTCATATTTGCACCCGGATATGCCTAAACGAGTCTCGAATCGAACAACTCTCCTTGGTCTACGTCAACATAAATGAATGATCAAGATCAAAGGAAGAGAGGTTTAAATACCTCTGACTGGAGAAGAAAAAGAAGGGCGGCCGAAGAAAAGCTCAACCACCGGAGGGACGACGGCGTCACCGCACCAGAAACACAAAACGATGTCGGTAAGTGCGATTTTCTCTCGTTCGTCCTGTTCTCCCATTCGAAGCTATCTACAATTATCTTTAATGTAAAAAAAAAAAAAAAACCCCAAGGAAATGCTATAACCCAAGAAAGCAGAGGGCAAAGCTCGACTGAGCCATTGCACCAGAGACCGAAAAACGCTCTCGTAAGCCGTATCCTCTTCCCGTTCATTCTTTTTTTCCACCTTTTAGTACTGATATTGGGCATTTTAACTAAACTGTACAAGGAATGTAATCCTAAACTCTAAACTGTTTCTGTTAAATTATAAATTTCAGTATTATTTTATTTTACTATTTATGGACTATATTCTCAGAATCTCTAGTGGAGGTTCTAGCCTTTGTATCTCAACTCTTCCAATCTCATGTATAGATGGTTGAGAATATGTTTGATTCTAATAATATTTTCTTATGAACTATTAAGATATCGTGTTATGATTATTGTACATATAAGTATTATATTATGATTTCTAGTATATACAAGTATTGATTATTGAAATGTTCAAGTAAAAAAGCTATTGGAAATGGGTAAAGAGTTTCTAAAAAACACTACTTTTGATCTGCTTTACTCTAATTTATTGTCTGAAAAAAAATTTAGCAAGTGTTTAGGATGGTTGCAATTTATGTTAGAAGTTATAAAATACCGCTAAAATAATAGTTCACAAAAATTATTTTTAATTAAAAATTTTGTTATTTTATAAAAATTATTGTCATTATGAAAAGAACAAAAATTGTGTTTTTAGTAAGATTGACTTTCGAATTCTTATGTAAATTTTTAGTAAAAAAATCAAAATCATTTTTCAAAAGTTAGACATTATAGCATTTGACTTTAAACATAAAAAAGAAAAAAAAAATAACTTTTATTATTATAAAAAACACTTTATATTTTTTGATTATAAAATTATTTTTAAAATACGAAAAATAAAACTAAAAAAGGGAGCATAATACCCTTTTAGTTGTGATTTCATAAATGACAAAACGTACTAATTTATCTTTTACGACTATCAAATTAAAACTTTCGAACATATTGTAGTTAGATGACGGTAAAATAAATCCCAACCTAAGGTAAAAATTAATTAAGGAGAAATTTCATATCGTAACTAGAGTAGATATTTCGGGTTTGAAGATGATCATTTTCTTCAATCATTTTTATTTCTAACATCATCTCAATTGTATTGCCACATTCACAATACAACATACATATTTTCCTCCTCATGTATAATAATATATATATATATATGTAAATAAATGAGTATATGATTAATGTCCTCCATTGAAGAATCTCAAGTACTCGATGAACAATTAAAAAAAAAAAGGGAAAAAAATAAATAAATTTTTCGTTTCAAAATTTTTAGACAGAATAAAGAATGAACTCTTTCACATCCATCCCCGTGGCTACCTTCGAACCGCAAGACCCGCTCCAGCCAGCGACGGCGCCGGCGTTAGTGCAGCCGGCAGCTCCTCCGTCGTGGTTATGATGGTGATGGTGATTGTCGTCGTGAGTCGCCGCCGGAGGGTGATAATACATCCGACCAGTTTGCGGACAATGAGAGTGAAACCTCGCCGCGATTCTCACTCCGGCATCCAAAATCTCCGCGTATTTCCCCATCGCCAAACAAAAGAAAAAGCGCTGTAAACTGATTTCTTCTTCAACTTTCTCGGCCGAGAAAGCGCGAGAAAATTGGAAGGAAACAGGAAGAAAATCGGAGACGTTTCGTCTTGGGGAATTTAACTGGAAGACGTCCCAAGCAAAAGATCCCTTCAAATGGGAGGGAGAAAATTTTGAAGACTGATGGATGGAGATTGCAATTTCATGTGGTTACATATATACATACATACATATATATATATATATATATAGGAGGCTGCTCCCAGACCTTTGTGTTTCTTGGTTGTTTCCTGTTTTCACAGCTCAGTTTTTGTATTTTTTACACCAAACCGTGTCTTTTTTCTTTTATTTTTATTTCTTATTTTTTAATTAATTAAAAAAATCATTTAAGAAAAAGTTGCACTAATTTTCCACTTTAGAGTTATTAAATATATTATTTACCAATATAATAAATAAAAGCAAAAATTATTTATGACCATTTTATCAAGAAGAAACATTTTAAAAAAAGAAAAAAAAAATTAATATTCAAGAATTCAAATATTAAAATAAATAATTTTTTTTAAAAAAATTATATGTCTTTTAATAATCTCGAACCATTATTAGTATACTGAATTTTATTAAAAATTTAAATTTAAATAGAAATAATATTAAAATCAATAATTTTTTGGAATTTCTTGTATTGTGTCTGTCTTTAAATGTTTCAAAAATATTTATACATATTTACAAAAAAAAAATAAACATACACTCTTAACATTTAATTTAATTATTAAAATTATAATTTTATTTAAAAATAACATTAAAATGTGAAAATAATTTCGTATTCTTAGAACAAAATTAATAAAAAAAATTAAAAGTTTTAAAAATAAATGAAATTAACGTGTTATAAAAATTAAAATATTAAATAATTTATAGAAACGCGTTTCATGTTGGTCGCGTCGGTTGACCGGATGGGTGGGAAGGACTTCCATTCTCATTATTTAATGAGAAGTAAGATATTTCCTAAACTACCCCTGGATTTGTGAACAATTACAAGAATGCCATTCTTTTGACTTTATTTTTGGCTTCCCGAAATTGACCAAAGGCCAAGTTTCATCGTGGCCATTTATTGTGAGTCAATTAAGTCATCATACATTTTATGTTAGGAAATTAGACTTTTTTCTATCAAATTTTTCGTTGAGATATATTTTATAATAGTAATTTTTTAATTATAATAAATTAGAAAATAAAATCTATTTTTTTATTATATAATTAGTATTTATATATATCTTTATGAGAATATAAATTTAAATTATATCGTATATTATGTATTTATAAAAAATTACAAAATGACCCTCTTCTTGATTTCGTCTCCTTTTTATGCTTCTTGGAATTGTCTAAATGCCAAATTTTCTTATGAGTAGCTATGTGACAATTAAGGTCATCATATACCTACTATAGGGAATTAAGATTTTTAAATATAATGAATTAAAAAAATATTATATAAACATGTTTGTAAAATTTTTTACGAGATTATAAATTTTAATTAAATTATAATTTTGATATTTTTTAAATAATTATAAGATTACCCTCTTTTGACTTTGTCCTTTTTTTACTTTTCAAAAGTTTTAAAAGCCAATTTTTCTTGTGGGCTAGACTTTTTTTATCAAATTTTTAGCAAAAATATATATATATATATATATTCCGGTAATAATTTTTAATTATAATAAATTAAAAAATATTATATAAATATATTTACATAATTCTCTATAAAATTGTAAGTTTGAGTTAAAATGTAATTTTGGTATTTTAAAATAATTACAAGATGACTTCCCTTTTTATTTTTTTGGTCATTTTTTGCTTTTAAAAATTGATAAAAGACCAAGTTTCCTTCTAAGTACTTGATACTAAAGCGTTAAAATATTTTATGGCAGTAAAATTTTTATAGTTATGATATTTATATTAAATTAAAAAATACGATTTAATTTTTTAATTAAAAAAATTATAAATATTATATAGTGAGTATTTATATATATTTCTATTATATTAAAAATTTAAATTAAACGGTACATTTTATGTGATCGTACTTTTATTGGTGTATAGGTGATACATAATTTTTGAAATATATAATATTTACTTTAAAAAAAAAAATCATAACCACCATATTTTTACAATTCATTATAATTTCTTAAAAATATTTATATGTCTCTTCTCTCTCTCATTTGGGTCTCATACCCATCATGAATTTCATAATAAATTATAGTATGAAGAATTTGTGGATATTCGCAAATTATTTTGGGTTTGAATTTTTCCTTACCATTAAATTTTAGGTTATTCCAATGTTTACTTCACAATGTTGCTTAAAATTTTCTCACGGCACGAAAGAATATATATATATATATATATATATATGTAATATGTATGTATGTATGTAATTGCTTAAAGTTTAGAGATCCCTTGACTTGCTTTTAGTTTAAAGTAATTATTTGGTAGATACACCCTTAAAACCCATTTTTCCAAAATTATTCATGAATTTATTAACTCAATTTTCATTCATATCACATGATAAACAGAGATAATTAAAATTCAAAATTTCTTGTATGGGTTCATAATTAGTCCTACAAAATTATGTGTAATTTATTCTTCTTTCGAATAATTTCTTAATTTTATAAAGTTATTATATCTACTTATATGAAAATTGTTACATTTTAATAACATTTCAAACTAGCATAGGAATAATAGAATAGGATACTATTAAAATGCATAAAGAAATGTTAAATAATAAATCATGTGGGTTGGCTCCCAACCATATATTAAATATATATATATATATATATATACATATGTGTGTGTGTGGAATTAAATACTCTAGTAAGCACCATCACTAGTTGTTACCATTTGAACAAATTGGATGGTTAGTAGTTTCCCATTTGAATTGAATTTTGTGCACATCATAAAATAAAGGGACCCTCGATCTTCTTCATTTGGTTAATTTTTTATTAATAATAAATCATATAAGATTTCCATCTAACTAAGATTATGATATCTTGGAATATGTTTATAACACATGAAATACAAAATGTACTGATAAAATAATGATACAGTAGTTAAATTTTTGTATTACATTTAAAGATTATGAATTTAAATTTTATTAAGAATATAGATTTTGTCATTTTATCAGTATATTATAGGTTGGTGATGACATATTTATAATATTTAATTTAATAAAAATTAAAAAATTTAACTTAATAGTGTATTAGTGAATCTGTAATGATTAAATTGAGTGAAGTTTCACAGATGTCTAATATGTTTTTGAATGAAAAAATATTTTGTGATGATTAATTTTTTTTAATTAAGTAGTTATAATGAACTAAGGATACTTAACATAACAAATTTTAAAATAATAAAAAATAAATCTCTTGCATACTTAACTCAGAATATTTAATATCCGCGAGACATATCTAAACTCTAAAATAAATACTCACTAAAAAACATTAAGTACTGTTCGAATTAAAATAAAAATTAAACAATCTCCTAGCAAGTCTTTCACTATTCAGGAGCAGGTTCTGAATATTCTGATCTAGAAGAAATTAACAATAAATATGGTGAACTTAATATGCTCAGTAAGCATGTAAGTGTCAACAAATAATAGAATAATCTGTTCAAGTTGGTAGAAAGTATAAAACTCCCGACGTATATGGTTCGAAATACTTTTCTCTTTAATTCAAAAAACACGTGGTATCTATACCCTAATTTATTAACCAAACTTTACAAATTAGTTTATTCAATAAATATTCAGAATTCATTATTTCAATATCATAATTCAGGGTATAAACAGTTCAATAAATAACATAATTCAGTATTCAGTATCACAATTTAGATGGTAAGTAGTTCAGTAGATACTAATTCAGTGTTTCAGTATCATAAATGTTACACATTACTTCCTATTCATTTCTATCAGTTTATATCATATTAAAATACTTTCACCGTGTGATGCCATTTCTGCAAGTATCAACGAGAGCAGTAAGGATTCCCTTTAACTCGTGAATACGTCACAATTTAGTTCACAGTTTGCAGTGCACAATATACAGTTCACAGTTCTTATCGCCTCGCCACGTCTAGGTAAAGCCGTATCCATGGGTAGGATTCACCACATTCACGTGCCAAAAGGCTATACACATACACACCCACCCACCTCTCGGTGATACCAGTTAAATGAGTTTCCTAAATCTTTTAATGTCTATTTATTTATTTTAACTCACTAATAAATTTTTTAATTTTTATTTTTTAATATATTCTATACCGATAACACACATACTGTAACTATTCATCACCCTAAACTTTTCTACATATTTTTAATATACTTCCAGTTACATAGCAACCAGTACATATACGAAATCAATTACCAAAACATAGTCAAACAATTCATCAATAGTTTCAGTAATAACCATAAATAAGAACACAACAATCAGTAGTAAAATTCTGTTAGAATCATGCACCTAATTATCAATTATTAAATGTCACAGTTTTGATATTTTAGAAAGATTAAACTATATTTGTAAGTGCTTACGCACTTACCTGATTTTTCTCTAAATCTTGTATGTGAAATTATCTCCGATATACAAGATCAACATGTTACAATAATATCCGTATCAAGTTAGTAATGACTTGGTTATCCCTTAATTTCAAACACCTGTGCCTAGACTTATTCTTAATTCTAAACTGGATAAATAATTTATTAAAATTAAATATGATTAATTAACTCTAAATCTAAAACGGTAAACCATCGAGTTTTTTGAGCTCACTTACCCGAACTGGCCTCGTGGAACTCACTGTGCACAACCACTGAAATTTCGCGCGCCTCCACACGCACTGCCATCGGATCGCCACGCACTGCTTCCGCTCGCCGCTGATCTCGCCGTTTACCGACGCGGATTGGCCAAAAAATTCACTACAGAGCACTTCGCGCCACAGATGCGGCACAAATTTGGTGGAATTGTGCTGGAAGGAGTCGCATAACAGTAAAACACACGTCGAGCCATTGCGAAATTGTCTTCTTCTCCTATGCACCACCGTGCGCAGCACTAGCTTCTCTTCCTCCTTTTCCTTCTTCTTCCTCTCCTCTCTCGACCACCGATTCGTGGTAACCGCAACCCCTCCCTTCCTCTCTCTCTCCCTCCCTCCCTCCTCCTCTGTCTATAATACCCAAGCCCATAATTTGGCCAGAGATTAATTTTAACATTCAAAAAATGTATAAGAATCTATTTTTAAAATTAATAAATTTTAATTTAATGTGAAATTATGGAAAAAAATAGGTTGGGGATAAAAGTGAAAATAATTTTAGGAAAAAATGGTAAAAATTTGGGTTCGGATGATATTTTTAAAAGAAAAATCAGAAACTGGGGGTCAGAACACAATTAAAGAAAATTTTATCACGTAGGCCCTCCCCCCCCCCATTAGTAGCCCCGACGAATTAGATCACGCCACGTGACAATGCACGCTGACTCAGTGCCACGCGGGAGGCTACATTGGTGATCCGCGTGCCCCGCAATCGGATAGCCCAGAAGTGATCACACGCACGTGGATAGTCTGGATCTATTTCCACCTTAGGCACAATTGGACGGTTGTGATCAAATGCGATGAACGAGCTAAATTCGTTCCCTATTTATGCACGATCTGACGATCGAGATCAAACGCGATGAACAACCCAGATTCGTTCCCTCCTTAGGTGCGATCTGACGGTCGAGATCAAACATGATGAATGACTCAGATTCATTTCTTTCTTAGGCGCGATCGAACGATCGAGATTAAATGTGATGAACTATCTAGATTAACGTGAGATGGGTATAAATATTTCGCATCACAGGGAAGCCGAACCCTAGCCGCCAGTCTTATGTTGGAGAAGAAGAACCAGTCATCGGAGAAGAGAGCCAACTGCCACCCGTGGCCGCACCGGAGCCACCTCCAATCACCAAAAAAGATAAAAATTCTTTTGTCCGCTCGAAATTCGATTCCGAGTAACCCTGTGGCCATATCGGAGCAAAACAAATGACGTGTGAGCTAAAAACTATGGGTAAAGCTCGGCAGAGCCGCCGCAGGCAAAACTCGTAACCGCCTTCGATGAGCCCCTTATCGTTTCCTATTTCGTGTGATTTTTTTACCATTGTGTTCACCGTTTTGTTTTCTATAGGTTAACCGGAGAAAAACTCTCAGCCACGAAGGTGAGCTGGTGGAGCCACCGCATCGAAAAAATCACCATTGATAGGTTTCCATTTTCTGGTTTTTTGGGGCAATCGAGACCCTCTAATGTGTTTTGTTCGCAAGAATATGTATAAAGAAGGTTGAAATCGGCTAAAACCAGCCAAAAACGGCCAAGTTGAGGTAAATCGCCATCACAGACAGCAGTGCTGTCGCCAGAGCACGAAGATGTCGCCGTGCCGGAACTCCGAAATTGGCCGGAAAGGATTTTTAACACCGATTTTAGATTTTAAGGGTATTTTTAAGTACTTGAATCATGTTTTAATCTCCTCAAAAAAATTTAAGAAACCCGGGGACTGCCAGTAGGATTAGTAGAAAGTTCGGTGTTTCGGACACCAATTCGGGTAATGATCTCTCACCCTATTTTCTGTTACAGTAAATTGAGGATTAATAATCGATAATTGTATGTTTTGTGAAAAAGTAGAAAAATCCTAAAAATAATTATAGATTACTAATGGAGCCAGAACCGGTTAACTATTTATTTATCCTGTTTCACTAATTATTGAATTTACAGCTTTAAATACATAATGATATACTGAAATTATTAAACGATTCAGTTGTGTTTCCTTGATGTACATATTACTTGTCTTGCGTGATTTACGGTTGATAGTGAAATTTAAAATCAATATGCAAATAGAAAATTGTTTGGTTATGTGAATTAATGAATGACTGTCTTATTGGATATATTAGGAGATAGTGGACGAACCTACTATATAAGGAATCCTACCGTGAATGTTACCTTATACTAGATGGGGTATTGATGGATGATATTTTTAGCGTTCATACTGGACGGGGTATGGAGACGGCCTATTCACCCTCATACCGGACGGGGTATCGAGGGATGATATTTTTGGTTTTCATACTGGATGGGTTATGAGAACAATCGGTTAATTGACAAGTTTAGATATTAGTTCACGCGTAGTAGGACATCTTTATGAACCTCTAGGGATACCATTAACCAGATAAAAAGAGAAAGTTGTTATCTTACTCACTGAATA
>NW_019028651.1:0-10440 GCF_000150535.2 Carica papaya | reverse complement strand
ACTGTCCACTTACCTCGGTGAGATTCATGAAAATAACCTATGAAAACAAAAACATAATAATCATCATAAAATCATATACACTTTGTAACAGAACACATGTCCTACTTTTGTGCTTCAATAATCAGACAATAAATTTCATCTTTTACCAGCCTACTAGTATCCATGGGGATCCATAGGGGGTCCCCGCTACACGTGAACCATGAACATTAATAACCTGATTTCAGGGCCGTCCCCATACCCCGTCCGGTATGGGCGCCAAAACACATAAGGTCTCCATACCCCATCCGGTATGAGAGACTACGTTCCCGGTAGGGTTCCCTACGGACCCGGTCCGTCCACCATCTCCTAGGATACCTAGTCAGGCTGTCCACATTATCCACTTATCAATTCACATAATATTTTTGCCCTTTTTCTTGGTCTTAATCATTCAATCATACACAACATGAAAATCAGTAATTGACACCAAGCAAGACAACACAGTATCGGGTTCACCATAATACAAACCATAATAAAAGAAATCATGATTCATGTATACGAGACCATAAAATAAATACATCAAATCTCATACTGCATTTAATACTGAAAAATGGATCAAATAACAACTGACCAACAATGTATCAGATTCGGGCTCCATTGGTAACCTTAATCAATTATACATCTATAAAGTCACAAAACACCGTTTAATTATTTATTAAGCTTTAATACCGTGATAGGAAATAAGGTGAGGGGTCCTTACTTGTTTTGGGATCTGAAATCGGCTCTACGATACGCCTACGGGCTGTCCCTAAATTTCCTGAATTTTTCTTAGGAAACTGAAACGCACTACCGGTACCTGCATGTGTCCCAAACAATATCAAATCAGACCTAGGACCCCTTTCGCCAATATCGAAATTTCGTCACGGCGGCTCCACCGTGCTCTGGCGACGGCGATCTGCCTTGGGTTGGCTATTTTCGGCCGAATTCGGCCAAACTTGCATTGGTCCCTGCGATAAAACAACCCTAGGGCCCTCGGTGGGCCAAAAAATCACGAAAAATCGAGACTTACAGGCAGCAGTGCTCTTGGGTGCGGCGGCTTCTTCGGCGTGAGTCGCGTTTTGATGTTTTGCTCCGGTCAACCTGTAGAGAAAAGAATGGTGATCACAGTGGTATAAAAATTTCATCAAACGGAGACCGGGAAGGGCCTCATCGGAGGCAAAAATAGAGGGAAGTCACGGCACCGCCGCCAGACTTCGGCAGGGTTTTCCGGACTATTGGCCGGTGGTTTGGCTTCGGTTTGGCCATAGGCAGATTTAACATCGAAAAACGAGCCAGGGAGAGAAAATTTACCTCGATTGGCAGTCGGAAAATTCTCCGGTGCGGCGGCGAGTGGCGGCGGTCGGCTCCTCCGACGTCTGGTTCTTCTTCTCCGGCGAGGCACTAGCAGCTAGGGTTTTGTGGTCAGGTGTGGATGGAGTTATTTATACCATTTGCCTTTTAATCTCAACCGTCCATCAAGATTAAATATGGACCGTCCGATCGCGATTTATTTGGGATCAAATTTGGGCCGTTCGTGCGCACATTTGATCTGGGCCGTCCGTGCGCGCGGGAACGAATCTGGGCTGTCCGATCCCGCGCACGCGAATCGCCCACGTGGTCCGTCCTGTGTCAGCGTTTCCTTGCCACACGGCGTATCCTGGTTGGCCGAGGCTGCTGACCGGGCTGCTGACGTGGCTGCTGACGTGGCACAACTTTTTCAAATTGCGTTTTGACCCCCGATTTCTGATTTTCTTTTCAAAAACACCCCCAGAATCTAAATTTTCACCCTTTTTTCCCAAAATCAATTTCAATTAAATCCAAATAATAATTTTACCCAATTTTATCATTATTATTATTTTTATTTTTATTAAATGAAATTAAATTAAATTAAATTAAATTAAATTAAATTAAATTAAAATCTAAAAAATTCAAATACAAAAAAATAAAAATAAAAATAAAAATAATACAAAAAAAAATAATTCGGGTGTTACATATTTATTTAGATGTTAAGATTCATATTAATAAAAATGTATATCATGCCCCAAGTGAAATTATATTACTTCAAAATAACTAATCAAAACGAATCAATTGCAACCATTCGATGTAAGACATTTAAGAATCTTATTTACCTTTTTAGGCAAATTTTTTTGACAAAGCGAAAGGTTATGATTTAACATTGGAAATAAGTAGTATAATAGAACAAGAAAGTCTCGTTGCTATGTAAGAGTTGGTATATTTACTTGCTTACTAACCATGAAAAATAGTTTCTAAATAAGCAGAAAAAAATGATAATTAATAAAACTTTTAAAATAGGGATATTCATAAATTCAAGATCATTGAACTAGATTGGTTCGAACCAAAGTAAAAATTGAGTAAGAAAAATGTCCAGATCAAATAGATTAAAAAATTTTCATTCGGTCTCAGTATGGATAGAAAAACAAAAATAATTTTTCTAAAAATAATTTAATTAAGAAAAATTATATATACATATACATATATATTTTAATACACAAAAAATAGATATTTATTTATATATGTAAATAATATTTTTTTGCCTTATAATATAATATGTAAAATATATATATACACACTGCTGCAAATATTATATATATTATATTATATACAAACATATATGAAAAAGATGGACAAAAGAGAGAGAGAGAGAGAGAGAACGAAGAGAAATGGCTAGGGGAAGTTGCAGGATCAATGAAGAAAGGAGAGAGATGATTGACGTGGTGGGTATGAAGGAAGAAGATGACGACGGAAGAAAGGATGAAGATGTGCGGCTACAGCAGCTGAGGTTTTGAAGTTCTGTCAGCTGTGAGACAGCATGAGGTGAGGAGTGAGTATCTGTAACTTATTCAAGAAGAAAAATATCGTGGTGCTGTTGGTGTAGGAACTCTCATGGATGTGAAACAATCTCCTTACCCTTTTGTTTTCGCCTATTTCTTGACTGACAAAATCCTACATTCGATGGTTTGTAATCCATCATTCATAGATAATTATAGCTCATTATCTTTCATTGCACACATTAATATTATCTTCACTTAAATGATCAAAGATATTGGTTCATGAAATAATACCAGTGTCTTGACATTTTTTCTTAGTTGGCTGAAAACAAAGAAGAGATAGACAGTAGTAGCAGTGAAATTGGAGAATCAGGTGACTGCCTATATGTTTGGATCAATTATCAGGTGCTGAAGACCTCATCGATATGTCGTGTCATCACGTGTTTCATGACGTCAACATCGTTCGTTGGTTGGTGAATAACAACACTTGCCTTCTCTGCCGCACAAGTCTTCGACGTTGATACACAACTTTTGCTGTATATATCTACAACTATCTAACCAAATTTCTTTCTATATGTAATGAAATTGAATTTATGTTGTAACTCCTTGTAAGTATGATTTAGTAATTAAGAGGCCAAGATATTTAAAATTATCTAATTACTTAAGGAACACATATAGTCATTGTAAGAAATTCATGTTTGAAACATCTGTTAGTACTCATCAAGAAATAAGCTTATCAATAAATTAATAACAATAAATTTATTTTAAAATTTAAAATAACCAATGTTGATGATATATTATGAAAACTAGTCATATGCCAAAAAAATATGTAATTAATGATTACTTATAAAGATGATAACGGACACTAAAATAATATGTTTAAAATAAAATAATATATGTAATTAATTAATTTAGTTTCGTAATTTACAAAATTCACATCTCTTAAATCTTTACCTAACTGTAAATTCTTTTTTTTCAAATAATCTAATCTCCTCAACAACTTATTAAAGTTTATTTTTATTGAGCTTACAGAATTAACAATAAGTTTTTAGTTTAAAAATAATATTAAAGCAAGTGATAAAAAAAACATCACATGCATGAAGATAAGTGGAGAGCCAAAGACAAGAAATTTATTATATAATCTTATTTATTTATTTTAGATAGTGAATCATACAATATTTGGTTTAAATGAATTAAATTAGTTTTACGAATATCAATATAAGTTATTTATTTATTATTTTCTTTAATTAATTGATGTTGTATCGTATATAAATGATATAAAAATAAATATTAATAAAAGATAACTAGGTTAAAAAAAATTTTCCTTGTAATATTAATATTAAATTGTAAACAGTAAAAACATACGTTATCCCTCCATGTTGTCTTTTTTGTTAATTTTATATTCTATTCTTATACAAAAAGAATTATAATTTAAAAAATTTATTATAATTTTCTGCATTTTTACAAATCAATTCAACCTTTTATTTTTTTTTATAAAAATTCATTTTTGATTAGTTTAACTATTTTTATAATAATCTTTTGTTTAAAAGACAACAGTCAAAAAACAACATAAAGAATTAAAAACTAAATAAATAAAAAATCAAAAGGGACCAAAGTTTGTAAATCTCTTTGATCCTTTCAATCTCACAAATGGAGATAGAATATATTTTTTTATAAAACAAAATTAGTTTTCGGTCTACTCAGTAAGGACATTTTTTAATTTAATTTTTAATATAATCATAATTATTCAGGTACAATTTAATTTTAAATATATGGATAAGTTTACTTAAAAAATTTTGTAAATTATCATTCTTTTTTACTTATTTAAAAACTCTTTTTATGTTTAATAAACAAGTATAAATATCTAGTATGAGATTCTCTTATTCCATTATATTACTTGTTTCAAGTGCAAAACTAAAACCTTTCATTTCGTCAAGAGGACTTGGCTCAAAAGGTTGATAGGATTCTAAAGCATTTTATGTTAAGGGTTGCAACTGGAAATGCTTGGACTAGTTCTATTGAAATAATACAGTTCTACTTGGTGTGGGGACTCCTTTATATTCAAGAATTATTCATTTGTTAAACAAATATGGCAAATATCCCCTCTTAAAGGTAATGTCTCCATAACCTTATCTTTTCATGTGACTTAATAAGGGCCCCTCAAAAAATATCATCAACTAGCATATTTGGTTTATGTTAATCCTTTGGGGAATCTAGTGGGGGAGGCACCTATGGATCCGCTAAGATTGCTCACCAAACTTCATAGTCTCTTCATTAAAATCATCCCTTTAACTCACTAATGAGGTTACATCATCAACTCAAGCATGGCCTCGACCAGCCCTGGTGTGTATAAACTATGGTGCTTCTGTTTGGCATTGGGAATGGACAAGTTTTAGACATATTTATAGAAATTGGCATGGCGATATAGTTTCTGCTGCAAACGAATGTATTTCAAACATAAAGAATGTAGATATAGCTGAAATTTTGGCATTACTGTTGGGGTTGGAGATATCAAGTGGGATGGGTATGCAGCAAGTCATAGTAGAAGGGAACTCTCAAATTATTCCGCAAAAGAGTATGTGGTTGAGTTGGAACGGCTTATAGACAATGTTTTACATTTTTGTGCTTTATGAATTTCCAGAAATCGTAATCAGATTGCTTATGAGTTTGCAAAAAAAGTCTTGCAGTTACATGAAAAGAGAGCACGTTGTATTTGAGCCACTTGGTTTATTGGTTCCTGTTGTTGAATTTTTGTTTTTATTTGATTACAAACCAAAGGTAATAAGAAGCAAAGAAAATAGAGCAGACAAGGCTAAAATGGAACAGCAAAAGTATGTTTTTTTTCCGTTGACAGAAGCACTCTTTTATACATGAATATAAGTAATAGTCTAAAAATTTGCAGAAAATTAAGATATGTTTATAAAAAAACAAAAAAAAAGAGTTGTTCAATAGAAGCTTTATTTGCAACAAAATCCTAATTTTGATTTGAACTTTTCAACTCTAGAGATCATTTCTTCTGCAGTAAATGAGGCAGCCTTTGACTGTTACCTGCTGCAACAAGATTGTTCCCAGGATTAATCTTTGATTGATGATGATGTTTTTAGGCCGAAGCATGGGAGGTTTCCATTAAGAGAGTTCAATTAAGTCTCCATTTATGATGGTGCCATTATGAAACCAGAAAGTCTGAGACGATTGGTGGAATTGCCTCATTTTCCTTTAAAGTTCCCACATTATTCCTTGCATTGGCAAAACAGAATTCTAACTCTGGTGCATAAAAAAATAGGGACCTCACTAGTCTACACAGATATCATCCCTTCTATATTCTTAGCTAAAAGGGAAGTCCATATGTTAATTATATAATGCTTTAATATTTGATCAACAAAAGCACAAGGCACATGGTACTCAACCTGCTACTGAAGCCAAGAGTTGTGGACTTATTCCAATTGATGGCCATTTCAATTGATAGGAACAATCAACGACATTTCGAAAAATGTAGTTCTACTTGATTTGATAAGATAATTAGAACACACTCTTGAGAAAACATAGTTACCGTATTCAATTTCTGATTGAGAGAACATATACCTATGTGTCTTGGAAGGGGTTGGGTAGGAAGATAGAGAAAGAGATAGAGAGAGATGGAGAGAGAGAAAGATAACAAAATAAGACTCATAAAAGCGAAAGAGTCAAGGATGATTCTTCGCAAGGCACAAACAGAATTTGGCATTCTGTAGATGTTCGAAATATTCAGTTATTCCTATTTTGCCAGGCCAACTGAACTTCAACTCTGGACATTCCAACCGTTCACATTATAACTACGTATAGTTCCTGTAATCAAAGGCTGATCAAAAAGTTAAAATTCTATAAATCTGCATACATTCTGTAATTAAAAATTATGGATATTCAAAAAGGTTCAAGCTTAATGAAACTAGTTCCAAATTCATATACATTCATTTGCACACACTATTAGCACTAAGATATCAAACAATTATCTAGCTTTAAATCCAAAAAAACAATGATATAAACACTAAGATCTCCAAAGTAACTTTTCAATCTAAGAAACTTAAAATATTACCTCTCAATCCAATAACCATGCTTTCAAATCCTTTAATCTAAAAAAAGTTAAACTGTTGCTTCCTATTTAATTCTTAAAAACAAAGAGCATGTGGCCAAACTTCCATTCAAAGTCAAACTTACGAAAATTCTTATTAAGCACTTAAAAATTTGTGAGAAGACTTCCTTCTAGCAATATTTATTAACTGCAAGATGAAAAGGAAAAGGAATGGAATTGATTCAATAAAGAGATCAGTCAAGACATATGAGAAAGACTTTTGACTTATTTATGATCCTAGTATGTTAAGTCATCCAGTTTTAATGTCTTATTCCTTGAAATTCATAATTATATGGAGAAGATGAGTTGTTTTACTTACCATGTAATTTTATTAGTTTTCTGCTAGTCAAACATTTTATAGTGCAATGTTAGTCCAAACATACACCTCCCACATATCTCTTTTATAGGCATATTTAGTGCTTTGAGTGATGGAAACAAAGCATATCAATTAAGGATGCAGAAAGACATTACAGGCTGCAATCTTATAAAAAATCAATGAATTACCCAAGTTCTTCTCAATGGAAGATAGGATAACCTTTAAACAAAATACTTGAGGTCTGAAACTCCCAAAGCTAGCAAAAAACTAGAAGCAATGATCCTCTCTCTCTCTCTCTCTCTCTCTCTCTCTCTCTCTCTCAGATATTCGAGAAGAGAGCATGAGGGATATTGGACTTATGGTAGTGGATACTGTCCTATATGATCAGGTCTTCCTAGATAGATCGACTCATCACTCATTTAATATCCAAGGGACTACTAACAGAGTCTCAAATTGTTACCCCTCAAAACACCAAAAGGAAAGATGGATAGAGTTCATTTCATGAAACCATTAGGTACCAGTTAATGATGATGCAACCTCCTTTTATTTATGTTGCTTATAGTAAGAATGCAAACCCCAAACACTATCCAACAAAGAAAGTCAAGTGAGGGATGGCTTTATGTTTCTAAATTTGTTTACAAAGAGAAAATCTTGGTTAGTCCATCTCTTTTCTCTCAAAAAATTAGATCTAATTGTATTTAACATGACACAATGGCATGATTTCATGTCGAGACATCTTTTTCGATAGCAATGTCACTCCCATTATGGGCAAAAGAATGCCTACTTCAACATCTTTGTTCAAGGTTAACATAAAGAAAATGGGGAAATGAAATTTTAAAAGATGTAAAAATAAGCCTTTGACTGTTTTAGCATTTGAAAATTTATGTAGCTTGCCTAATCAAGTTAATTTCCGTTGATCCTTTTCTATAAATTCAAGCCATAAGCACTAGTTCATATCCTTGAAATTCAGCCCTTGTTCATGGGAACACATCTAGCTTAAATAACCTTTCATTGCAGTTTTCCACTACTTGTGTTGAATTTCCACAACTAATGTGATTGAATAGCCTTATTTAAAAGAGGCAATATCTGGATGTCCAAACCTTCATGTGAAAAAGGCACTTGGGTTGAGTTCCAATTCACCATATTGGATCTCCATTTCATTTCTGTTGCTCAAGAAAATTAGCAACATTGTAAGGGATATGAAGTAAAGGCATAAAGTAAATAGGGAGGTTTAAGTGGGTGTTCTTGACAGGGGAAACTACAAACTATATACTTTTGATCGATATCTTCTTGTTCCAAACTATAAGTCTACTCTCTTAGGTAGTAATGATAGGACACCTTTCCTTCTTTTGGTACCCAAAGGCAGCCACAGATATTCAGTGAGAAAAAATATCTAAAAGAAGAGATATTTAATGAGAAAATAACTATCTAACACCATAAAATGTGAGCAAACTCATAATAGCCTAGCCCCATCACTAATAGAACCATTTATAATATTTATTAGTTGACTGTAAGGCTAAATACCGCTTGGAAACAAAGCAATTAGCATTTGACTATAGAGATAGGAGAGCACCCTTTCAATTTGAATGAAAAGGAGAGATTATGAACAAATGAAAAGGAGATAAAACCTACTCGTTTTCCCCAACCCCCACCAAAACCCTTGAAAAAGATCTAGCTCGGCAAATCGTCATTTATAAGTTTCCCATGAACAAAATGAATAAAAATAGGGAAAATGTTAGTTGTGCCTCAGCTACAATACTATATGCCACCTTTTTTAAATTAAGGACCAAGCTATAAGATTAGATATCTACAAGATACAGGCACAATACTACTTGATTTTTGCTTCTTGGGACTTTTTCCATGATATAAGATTGGATACTTCCAACTTATCTAAGCTTCTCTTCTCTCTTTCCATATGTGATAGACCTATAACGATCTTCTTATTATCCAGAAATCTAGTTTTCGACATTAAGGAGCCAAAATGCTCATTGCTCCAGTTTTTTATTCTATTTATGGGAATCTATCAGCTTCTTGGCTACCATAAAGCTAGCAAAACTAAGGAAGTTACCCACCCTTCACTAAGTCTGGAACCATATGTTTCCAAAACAAAACGGAGTCAGATCAGTCAGGTCTCACTTAATAGCATCTAAATTAAGATAGATTAGGAAATGCTTGGAATAAGCTATTTCAATCCCAAAAAACCAAATTGAACACTTTATTTTTATAAAATTTATTTTAATAAAAACCAAACCAATTTAAAACCCAACGTAGCAACCCATTACATTTTTAGCCACAATTGGAATCCAAAATCTCATCAATTAAGAACTCTCTTATTTCTTGGTGAATACAAACAAATGTATTACAGAAAGATGTTTTGCTTAAGTAATTAAAGATATCTTACAGGGAGATTATACCATACATTCAATTTCATTACATATAAAAAGAAATTTGATCAGATAGTTGTGATTATAAAAATTTGTGTATCAACATCAAAGACTTAGCGACAAAGAAGACAAGTGTTGTTGTTCTCCAATCAACGAACAATGCAGGTTTCATGAGACACATATTGACACGTCATGTCTATGAGCTCCTCAGCGCTCCATATTATATTTGAAACAAAATCATTACTGTGACATCCCAGATGCTAATTAAGGCATTTGGGTATCAGATACAGAAACAGAATTACGAGTGCATGATTAAAATTATATGCAGTAACGCAAATTAATACAAATTCTTTACAAATATATGAGTTCTAATTATATATATATATATAACTGAGGGCAGAAGTGGCTGCAAAATACAATGTTAAAATACAAAAGAAGACCACTTCTTTTATTATACTATTGGACTCATCAGAGTGCGGGTATGATCATGCACTCAAATTTTACGAATCCATAGGATCCTCATAAACTTTAATGGGTAGGTCAACTGACGGTTTCTCATTATCTTCGTCATCTGGGAGGGGGGCATGGAAAGAGTGAATTCTATATTCTCAGTAAAGAAAACAATATTTAGATAGCATCGTAAGGTTTTAAAAGGTGAATAATTTAAACATAAACACTTACTCTTTGGTTACACTGTACGTCTATCTTGCCTTATGAAAATAATTTATTTATTAAAGAAAAATATCACATTATAGCGAATAATCAAAATAAACACACAACATACAAAACATTAGAGAAAATCAAATAAAGAATGAAATGCTTAGATTT
>NW_019028650.1:0-10404 GCF_000150535.2 Carica papaya | reverse complement strand
TTGAGCCAAAAATTGAAGTTAACTATCCTTGTGTGGAAGCAACTTCAAAATCTTATATTATTTTATAAAACTTCAACAAGGTGCCATATCCTATTAGATTCATGCATGACAAAGGGTTCTTTGGAGCAATGAACCAAACATTAGCAGCAGAGAGAATATTTAAGCATAACAAACTAACCTACCATAGCAGAGTTGGCGAAGAACCACCATTATGGTAAGACTAAGGCCTGTATTAAAAGGAAATGTAGTGAGAAATGTTGAAGATAATAGGCATGTTTAGATTTAACTCAATTTAATCACGACATCACCACCAACATAAAAAAAAGTTAGAGTTTAAATTTGTTTTCCATGAAAAAGAAATACTTATTGCAACTTGCAAAGAATTTATAATTTATTGGTATTGATTTTTAGAAGCTTTCATCCACCCCATCTACCCAACAAAAGAAAACATAATTACTTTATAATATTGTTATTGAAAGAGATGAAAATAGATAAAATACTAAGAGTGAAAAATTAAATATTGAAGTTAACTTTTATAAATTAAATAAAAGATAATAATTACTTTAGTTAAGTTACAGTAATTAAAGAAAAATGTAAATCTTATTTTATTTTTAATTAATTTAAAATTAAACTGAATTAGTTAAAAAGAAACTGTATTTGTTATAATAGCAAAATACTCGAGAGTAATATTCTTCATTTACTAGAACTATTCAAATTAAAAGATTAAGGAATTAAAAAAAATAAATAAGAATCAAATTAATTAAGTTACAAGAAGGAAGAGTACCTTAATTTAAAGGAGTGTGTTTGTACTTGCGAGGGGTGGTGCTAGCTTTCAACTACATCACCATACATACGCCATTCAATGAATAATAATAATGATTATTATTATTATTATAATAAATATTTTAAAATCAAAATCTACAATATTTAGTATTAAAAAAAAGTTTTACTTTTTATTAAAATATAAACTTTACATCTTCAGTTAAACTTAAACTCGTAAATATTAAATAAAATACAAAAATTTTAACTACTACCATATTGTTATAATTTATTATAATTGTTAATAGCTATAATTATGAGCTGGCAAAATAGATTTTCAATATATATGAAAATAAAATTTTGCAAAATATGTAAAATAAAATATTACCTCAAGCAGGATGTTTATTTTTTTCCTTCATAAGTAGGAAGTCATTTTTGATTGCATCCACTGCCTTTATGCACCTTTGTTGAAAAAAAAAATTTCAAAAAAAAAAAAATCAGTAAAGAAATAAATTAAAAATATCTAAAATAAGAAATAAGTACAAAATTTATTTACTAAATGAATATATAAAGACTGCTAATTGATTTATTACGTCAATTATGTATGAAAGCTTACCCTTCCTCACTCTTTTCATTAGATACCTTGATGAATTCCTCACATTTCATTGTCATTCAACAAGCACCAAGGCTGCAATTAATATCAGCTAATTTTTTTAAAGTAAAAATAGTGTAAATCTATTGATTAAGTGTTATAAATCAATCATAATGCAATACAAATAATCTCCAAGTAAGAATACACACAAAAGTGCAGTTTGACTCGAGATTAATTAGGTGATATATATTAATTGCAGTACAATACAAGTAACTTTCAAATGATGACATCCGAAACTACAATTTGACTCGAACTTATGATCTCTTGTAAAAAAAGACATGCATCAACTATTCAACTAATTAAATAATTAATTAAATATACACATATACCAAACACATATATATATATATATCCTACTAATAGATATTTGATTAATTAAATTATTAATTACTTATCTATTGGATGCATATCTATGTACTTTTATCCTTATCTATAAGAGTATGAATTCAAATCAGATTATACATCTCATGACATATAATTTATTGGTTAAAATGTATAAATTTTTACTAACAAAACTTGTACTTGAGAATTATTATTATTAAATATATATTATAAGATCAATAATAACACATATAAATACCCCAAATTAAAGAGTTTTGTTCTATGATGATTAGTATTAATTATATACCTTGAGGAGGCTCCTTTAATCTTGAAGCAAAGCTCACAAATTTTAGAAAAATCTGTATCAGATACTTTGTCTCTGTAAATTAAGAGAAGAAAACCAAATAATCAAAACCCATTAACTAGTCAAACGTGGTTAATAACTACTCAAATCTATATCGAGATATATATTATCTACACATACAAAGCTTTAGTCAAGTTTGATAAGGTGATTTAAAATTCAACTACAGAGGTGGAGTGCATATCAGAGAAATAATTAGAATCTCAACCAAGTACTCCTTTCATTTCATATGCTATTCCAAAAAAGTGATCTATCATACCATTTAAAAAATATCAAATGCAAATCAATCAATAATACATGATCGGTAAACAGATATGAAAAAAATAGATAAGATGTTAAGCACTAAACCTCTTGTTGCATTTGGTGGATCTTGTTGAGGAACTGCGTGCTTCGATTCACCCTATTCGAAACGATTGGAGAAGAGAAAAATGGTTTTGTCGAGAGATGGGAGATTTTTTTTTTTTTGAATCTACAATGCTCATCGAAGTGGCGGAGAGTTATAAGGAGTTTAGTATTTATAATAAATTGCTAATAATCTAGGTCATTTCTTGTAATGGCCTCAGAAATTCAAAAGGAAATATATATAATAATCTGAGTGCGGAAGCGAAATAAAAGATTAAGGTTAATATCCCTTATACAATAACTTCAAAGAACTAAATAATATCATAAAAAAATTCTCTAAAAGGAATACGAGAATTAAGAAAAATAAAGGAAACTATAAGGTATCTAGCATCTACTCGCCGTCTTCTTATGGATCGGGCTTGGGAACCAGATCCTCCTGATCTAAAATGGTTAAATAAGGAATGAGTTACATTAGCCCAGTAAGGACATCACACTAATCACCGTCACAGAAGTAAAGGTTGGTAGAAAATTAAAACAACCAATGGAGTAGTTGATTTAAACAAATTCATTTATCAATAATCAAACTATTTACCGTTCGCTTACTGCAGTGAGATTTATAAAAACAACCTATGGAAACAATAACATTGTAAATATCATGAATTCGTAATATAATCTGTAGCATAGCACATATTATACTTTTATATTCAAATCATCAAACAATAATTGCCCCTTTTTATCATCCAACTAGTATCCATGGGAATCCATAGGGGTCCCCGTTACACATGAACCATTTCCCTTAACAAACTTAATTCCAGGGCCGTCCCCATACCCCATCTGGTATGAGCGCCAAAACAATAAACCCCAATACTCCGTCCGGTATGAGGGTGAAGCGGGCCGGCTCCATACCCCGTCTGGTATGAGCGCCAAAATAATAAAGTCTCCATACCCCGTTCGTTATGAGACAATGTTCACGGTAGGGTTCCTTATGAACCCAGTCCGTCCACCATCTCCCAGGATATCTAGTGAGGTTGTCATCTTATCCATTTATTAAATCACACCCCTTTCCTATTTTTTTCTTAATCTCCGTTACCAATTCAAACATGAATACTTAAACAAGTAACGTACATCCAACGAAGGCAAACATATCTTAGATTCTCAAAATCAAAGAGTAGTGAAGTAAGTAGTGATTCATGCATTCAAACCATAGAATAAATAAATAAACCAGATACTATAATGCATTAAACTGTAAAATAAATCAAACAGGAATTGACAGAGAAATATGTCTGGTCGGGCTCCATTAGCGACCGTAATTAATTTCCCATATCTATTTAATTTATACAAAAATACATTATTATCATTTATTCAAACTTCAATTCCATGATAGGAGATAGGGTGAGGGGTCCTTACCTGATCTGACACCGAAAACTAGATTTTTACTGCGCCTACGGGCGGTCTTTGGGTTCCCTGAATTTTTTTTATGGGAACTAAAACGTGCTTACGGTACCTACACATGTCTCAAATAACCCACAAATCAAACCCATGGCCTACTCGGCCAATTTTGTAATTCCAGCACAACGGCTCTACCGTGCTCCGACGACGGCACCGCTACTTGCGGCGGCGATCCGCCTCAAGTTAGCTATTTTTTGCCGTTTTTGGCTGAATTTAGCCAAACTTGCATCGGTTCCTATGAGAAAACACACTTAGGGCCTTCGATGGGTCGAAAAAACACAAAAAACTAAAACTTACCGGCGGTGGGGCTCTCTGGTGTGGTGGCTCCTCCGGCTCACGTCGCGGTTGGGTGTTTTGCTCCAGTCAACCTGTAGAGGAGAAAACGGTGATCACAAAGGTGGAAAAATCACGTCGAACAGGAATCGGGAAGGGCCTCATTAGAGGTAAAAATTGAGACACCCCACAGTGGCGCCGCTTGGATTCGGCAGCGTTTTCTAACCAAATGACTGGTGCTTTCGCTCTGATTTGGCCATAGGTGGGTTTAAAATCGAATTCTGAGGAAAGAGTAGAATCTTTACCTTGTTTGGCAGCCAGAAATTGCTCCGATACGGTGGCGGTTGGTGGCGGTCGGCCCCCCGGCGGCTGGGTTGTCTTCTCCAGCGAGGGGCTCTAGCGGCTGGGGTTTGGGTTTGGGTGTAGATGAAATTATTTATAACCATCCGCTTTTGATATGAGCCATCCATCGCATTTAATCTGAACCGTCCGATCGCGATTAAATAGGAAATGAATTTGGACAGTTCATCACGATTCAATCTGAGCCATTCGTGCGCGATGCAATCTGGGCCGTCTGTGCGTGCGGGAACTGATCTCAGTCGTTCGATCAGGCGCACGCGGATCACCCACGTGGCTCCCTTCTACGTGGCTTTCTGCGTCAGCGTCTGTGCCATGCGGCGCGTCCTAGTTGGCTGGGGCTACTGACCAGGCAGCTGACGTGGTGTAATTTTTTTAAATTGCATTTTGACCCCTGATTTCATATTTTTCTTTTAAAAATACCCCCAGAACCCAAATTTTCACTCATTTTTCCCAAAATTATTTTTAATTAAATCCCTAAATAATTTCTACCCCTTTTTATTATTATTATTATTATTATTTCCATTAAATTAAATTAAATTCTATTAATACTTATTTATATTCATATAGAATAAAATAAAATAAAATAAAATAAGATAAAATAATAATTATAAAAAATAAAGAGGAATTTCTTGGGTGTTACAACTCTCTCCCCTTAAAAGAAATTTGGTCCCTCAAATTTGCCTCTTACTCTCGATCAAACAACTGGGGGTACTAGGCTCTAAAGTTTGATTCTAGCACCCATGTAGCCTCCTTTGGTGTGTGGTTCTGCCATACGACCTTTACAAAGGATATTTCTCGGTTGTGGAGTAATATACTCTTTCGATCCGTAATGCCGACTGGTACTTCCTCGTAGGATAAGTCCTCCTGGAGTGGGATGGGTTCGTGGGCAAAGACTCCGGGTTGTACTTGCGTAGCATGGACACATGAAACACATTGTGGACCTTGGAAAGCTCTTGAGGTAGTGCTAGCCTGTAGGCGGTGGTACCAATCCTATCTAAGACTTCAAATGGTCCAATAAATCGGGGGTTCTGTTTTCCCCTCATGCCGAACCTACTAATTCTCTTGAAAGGAGTGACCTTAAGGAACACCCGGTCGCCTTTCTCAAATGCTAAATCTCTCTTCCTGGTGTCTACATAACTCTTCTGCCTGCTCTGAGCCTTCTTAATATTCCTCCTGATCTTAACTATCTTAGATATAGTTTCCTCTACCAGCTCTGGGCCGAAAAATTTTCTATCGCCCACTTCTTCCAAACAAATCGGCGATCTGCATGGGCACCCATATAATGCGTCATACGGAGCCATGCCAATCCTCGTTTGGTAGCTGTTGTTGTAGGCAAACTCTATCAGGGGCAAATGGTCAATGGCCCCAAGAGTTAAGGACACAAGCTCGGAGCATATCCTCAAGTATACAGATCGTCTTTTCTGATTGTCCATCAGTCTGAGGGTGGAAGGCAGTACTGAGGGACAGCTTCGTTCCCATGGCTTGCTGAAAGCTACTCCAAAATCGAGAAGTGTACTTGGGGTCCCTGTCGGACACCACTGTCACGGGACTCCATGTAATCTTACTATTTCTCAGATATACATTCTTGCCAACTTGTCCAAGAGATCGGTCATCCTGATGGCTAAGAAGTGGGAAGACTTGGTAAGCCGGTCAATAATTACCCAGATGGTGTCATGTCCTGAGCGTGCCTTAGGTAACCCTGTCACGAAGTCCATGGTGATATGTTTCCACTTCCAATCTGGGATTGGTAAAGGCTGAAGTAACCCGCCTGGGCGTTGATGCTCTGCCTTAACCTGCTGACATGCCAAGCATTTAGACACAAAGTCAGTTATGTCCTTTTTCAACCCATTCCACCAAAATCGAGGTCGCATACTTTGTTACATTTTGGTGCTTTCGGTATGCATGGCAAACTTTGAGCTATGGACCTCTGTCATGATGTCTCTCCTTAACTCACTATCACTTGGAACACACACCCTGTCCTAAAATCGGAGTAACCCATCGGTAGAGACTCAGAATTCTGAGCTAACTCCCTGTTCTGCATTGTTCTTGAGGGCTACTAGGGAGGGATCAGCTGAATGAGTTTCCCTTATTCTCTAGATTAACTCAGGCTGGACAGTCAAATGGCCCAAACATGTGACTCTCCTCAAGTCCTGAAGTCGAACCTGTTGCGTAGCCCCAATTTGCTTGCATTCTAAGACCATCAAATGGGCTAAGATACCTGCACTTTCTCTGCTGAGTGCATCAACTACCACGTTGCCCTTATGCGGATGGTACAAGATATCACAATCATAGTCCTTAAGAAGTTCTATCCACCTTCTCTGACGCATGTTGAGATCCTTCTGAGTGAATATGTGTTTCAAACTTTTGTGATCAGTATAGATCTGAAAGGTCTGTCCATATAAATAATGGCACCAAGTCTTCAAGGCGTGTATGATTGTGACAAGCTCTAAGTCATGGGTGGGATAATTTTTTCATGACTCTTTAACTATTTGGACCCATAGGCTGTGACCTTTCCATGTTGCATTAGAACACAACCCAGGCCTAGATAAAAGGCACACTATAAACTCTATATCCCCCCGATCCACTCGGTAAGGCCAACATTGGTGCAGTAGTCAGCCACTTCTTTAGTTCAGAAAAACTTCTTTCACAGTCCCTATTCAACTCAAACTTTGCATTCTTCTTTGTGAGTCAGGTTAGGGGAGCCGCTAAACTAGAAAATCCTTTAACGAACCTGCGGTAATAGCCCGTCATTCCTAGGAAGCTACGAATTTCTTTAACTGATGTCAATTTCTCCCAGCCAAGCACCGCTTCAACCTTTTCAGGATTCACTGATACTCCATCCTTTGATATGATGTGCTCCAGGAAGGCGGTCTGCTCAAGCAAGAATCCACACTTACTCAACTTTGCATACAGCTTCTTTCTTCTGAGAACCTGTAAAACTTGGGCTAGATGGTGAGCATGTTTCTCTCTACTTGTTGAGTAAACTAGGATGTCATCGATAAAGACGATAACAAATTGATCTAAGAATTGTTTGAAGACCCTATTCATCAGATCCATGAAGATGGTTGGGGCGTTGGTTAACACAAATGGCATGACCAAGAACTCATAGTGCCCGTACTTGGTTCGGAAGGCCGTCTTGGGGATGTCTTCTGTCCTTATTTTCACCTGATAGTAGCCTGATCGCAGGTCTATTTTAGAGAAGACCTGCACACCCTGCAACTGATTGAAAAGGTAATCAATCCTGGGAAGGGGATACTTGTTGTTCCTTATGATCCTGTTCAATCCTCTAGAATCAATACATAGTCTCAATGTTCCATCTCCCTTCCTGGGAAAAGTGACTCCAGCACCCCAAGAGGACACACTATGTCTGATAAAATCACTGTCTTGCAATTCGGTGATCTGTTTCCTCAGCTCCTCCATCTCAACGCGGATCATGTGGTAAGGAGCAACTGAAATAGGCTGGGTGCCTGGCTGTAGATCTATGGTGAACTCGACTTCCCTGTCCACTGGTAGTCCGGGCAGTTCATCTGAAAACACATCTAGGAAGTCTCGGACTATCGGAATCTCTTGAATACAATTCTCTTTCT
Source organism: Carica papaya (assembly GCF_000150535.2). The sequence goes on along the minus strand of NW_019028650.1, from coordinate 2,300 downwards.
TGGGTTTGCCTAATTAGAGAAAATAGCAAGGTTAAGGTACTCGACAAATAAGAAAACTTGCCATCAAGGAATAAATACTAAATGATTTTATTAATTTGTAAATGGTTCCTCATTAAGAGGATTAAATACAACCTTCTTGCTAAAGCAAGCTACGGTGGCGTGATACACCGCTAGCCAATCTATCCCTAAAATTACATCAAAATCTCCTATGCCTAATTCTATCAGTCTACACTCAGTTTCCTATTTGCTATCTCTATGGCACAAGCCTTATAGACCACTTCTCCCAATAGTCTTACACTCGCAGCAGTAGACACAAATAATATTGAATCAAGTTTATTAGGTAATACATTAAATTTGGATGCAAAAATAGGTGAAACAAATGAATGTGATGCACCAGTGTCAAAAAAAAATGAGCAAGATGGTTACAAATAATGTACATACCCTGTACCATGTTCAGGTCGGCATCGGCATCCTGCTAGGTGAGGTTGTAAGCCCTGCCCTACATAGGAGGTCTTTCTTGATTCTGGTTCCTTGGGCACTCTCTCGCATAGTGTTGAACACTACCACATATGCAACAGGTGTTGTTGAGGTGGTAGCATGGTCGGTCCCCGTGATCCCTGCCGCAATGCTGACAGATCTTATCATGTCCTGCCACTGGACCTTGAGGGGGAGCCTGGATCACCAGTCTGGGCCTCTTGTTCTGTTGGACAGGCGCAGTAGATGCTGGTCTACGAGGTGAAGCTGAGTGTCTGTGGTTCCCTGCTGACTGAGGGAGGGTGTGGAGGCTCCTCTCCACTAATTGTGCCTTGGCCAGAATGGCCGAGTATGTCCTGAGCTCCAATACAAACAAATGCTGCTTGATCTCTGGGCGGAGGCCCCACTGGAACCTCCTAGCCTTCCTGTCCTCATCCATTAACGTCTCAGGGGAGTATCGGCCCAACTTGAGGAACTTACGAGCATATTCAGACACTTTCATGTTCCCCTGGACTAATTGGACAAACTCCATCTCCTTCAGATGTCGGATGTGCTCTGGGAGGTACTCTGCATGAAAGGCTGCTAAGAACTGTTCCTAAGTAACTGTAACAGGTAGGATGGTCTGCTTGAGTTCCCACCAGCAGTCTGCTTCTCCTACCAGCATGTAGGTAGCAAGGGTGACCCTCTGCTCGGGAGTCACTCCTAAGATCTTAAAGGCCTTCTCTGTCTCCGCCAACCAGTACTGGGCATCTTTAAAAGAGGATTCCCCTGTAAAAGTAGATGGGTTCAGTCTCCTGTACCTCTCTACGTAGCCTAGGTCAATGATGGAAGGAGCTGGGTCCCGCGGAAGAGGTACTGGGCTAGGCTGAGGATAGACTGTGGGGCCCTGTGGTGGTACTGGCTGATATGGTGGGGGCACTGGATTATAATGTGGTGGTGCTGGGCAGTACTGTGGCTGGGGCATCGGATTATACTACGGCGGTGGCACCGGGTGGTACTATGAAAGAGCAGGCTCGTACCGGGGTGGCTCAACCTGTGGCAGCAGGGGAGGATTGGGTAGCTCCCTTTTCTCCTCTCGACCCTGCTGGGCAGCAATGAGTCTCTCCAGCATCTCAAATATCCTGTCAACGTCTTCACGAAGTGAACCATCCCAGGCTGCTCGGTTTAGTGGGGGTCTTCCTCTTCTCATCTCTCTGTACCTACATTTCATAAGAAAGGGTTGAGTAATGATTCATTGGTTGGTGTTTCTCTAAGTATCATTGTCTAAGGGACGAGTACGAGGAACGCGGCTCTGATACCAACTGTAACGACCCCATAAATTCAAAAAGAAATATATATAATAATCTGAGTGCAGAAGCGAAATAAAAGATTAAGGTTAATATCCTTTACACGATAACTTAAAATACTAAACAATATCACAAAAAAGTTCTCTAAAAGGAATACGAGGATTAAGAAAAATAAAGGAAACTATAAGGTATCTAGCATCTACTCGCCGTCTTCTTATGGATCGGGCTCAGGAACCAGGTCCTCCTGATCTAAAATGGTTAAATAAGGAATAAGCTACACTAGTCCAGCAAGGACATCACACTAATCACCGTCACAGAAGTAAAGGTTGGTAGAAAATTAAAACAACCAATAGAGCAGTAGATTTAAACAAATTCATTTATCAATAATCAAATTATTTACCGTCCACTTATCGCAGTGAGATTTATAAAAACAACCTATGGAAACAATAACATTGTAAATATCATGAATTCATAATATAATCTGTAACATAGCACATATCATACTTTATATTCAAATCATCAAACAACAATTGCCCCTTT
>NW_019028649.1:0-10380 GCF_000150535.2 Carica papaya | reverse complement strand
TTGGCCGTTTTCGGCCACACTTGCATCGGTCCCTGCAATAAAACAACCCTAGGGCCCTCGGTGGGCCAAAAAATCAAGAAAAACTGAAACTTACCGGTGGCGGTGCTCTCGGGTGCGGCGGCTCCTCCGGCGTGAGTTGCGTTTTGATGTTTGGCTCTGATCAACCTCGATCGGCGGTTGAAAACTTCCCCGGTACGACGGCGGGTGGCGGCGGCTGGCTCCTCTGGCATCTGGTTCTTCTTCTCCGGCGAGGCACTAGCGGCTAGGGTTTTTGTGGTCAGGTGTGGGTGGGGTTATTTATACCCTTTGCCTTTTAATCTCAACCGTCCATCAAGATTAAATCTGGGCCGTTCGATCGCGATTTAATTGGGATTAAATTTGGGCCGTTCATCGCGATGCAATCTGGCCCGTCCGTGCCTGATTTAATCTGGGTTGTCCGTGCGCGTGAATCTGGGCCGTCCGTGCGTACGTTTGATCTGGGCCGTCCATGTGCGCGGGAACGGATCTGGGCCATCCGATCGCGCGCACGTGGATCGCCCACGTGGCCCGTTCCCTGGTCAGCGTTTCCTTGCCACGCGACGCATCCTGGTTGGCCAGGGCTACTGACCGGGCCGCTGACGTGGCTGCTGACATGGTGCTGACATGGCACAACTTTTTTAAATTACGTTTTGACCCCCAGTTTCCGGTTTTCTTTTCAAAAACACCCCCAGAATCTAAATTTTCACCCCTTTTTCCCAAAATCAATTTCAATTAAATCCAAATAATATTTTTACCCAATTTTATCATTATTATTATTTTTATTTTCATTAAATTAAATTAAATAAAAAATAAAATAAATAAAAATAAAAATAAAAATAAATAAATAAATTTTTTATTTTTATTTGGGTGTTACAACTCTCCCCCCTTAAAGAAATTTGGTCCCCCAAATTTGCCTCTTACTCTTGGTCGAACAAATGGGGAAACTGGGCTCTAAATTCTGATTCTAGCTCCCAAGTAGCCTCCCTGGGCGTGTGGTTCTGCCACACGACCTTTACAAATGATATTTCCTAGTTGCGGAGTATTCTGCTCTTTCGGTCCGTGATACCGACGGGTACTTCTTCATAAGACAAGTCCTCTTGGAGTGGAAGCGGTTCATGAGCCAAGACATGATAAGGGTCCGGGTTGTACTTACGTAGCATAGATACGTGAAACACGTTGTGGACTCTGGAGAACTCGGGAGGCAGTGCTAGTCTGTAGGCAGCAGTACCAATCCTGTCTAAGATTTCAAAGGGTATAATATATCAGGGGTTTAATTTTCTCCTCCTGCCGAACCTACTAATTCCCTTGAAAGGAGTGACCTTAAGAAACACCCGGTCGCCTTTCTCAAATGCTAGGTCTCTCCTCCGGGTATCTGCATAACTCTTCTACCTACTATGAGCTGTCTGAATGTTCTTCTTGATTTTAACTATCTTGGACGTGGTCTCTTCTACCAACTACGGGCCGAACAATCTTCTATCGCCCACTTCCTCCCAACAAATTGGTGATCTGCACGGGCGCCCATATAACACCTCATATGGAGCCATGCCGATGCTTGCTTGGTAGCTGTTGTTGTAGGCAAACTTTATCAGGGGTAGATGGTCGTCCCAATGGCCCCCGGAGTCCAGGACACAAGCTCGGAGCATATCCTCAAGCGTACGAATTGTCCTCTCTGATTGTCCATCAGTCTGGGGATGGAAGGCAGTACTAAGAGACAGCTTTGTTCCCATAGCTTGCTGGAAGCTACTCCAAAATCGAGAAGTGAACCTGGGATCCCTGTCGGATACTACCACTGGAACCCCATGCAATCTGACTATCTCCCGGATATACATCCTTGCCAACTTGTCCAATGAATCGATCATTCTGATGGCTAGGAAGTGGGAAGACTTGGTAAGTCGGTCAACGATTACCCATATGGCATCAAGTCCTGAACGTGCCTTGGGTAGCCCCGATACGAAGTCCATGGTGATATGTTCCCACTTCCACTCCAGGATCGGTAAAGGCTTAAGTAACCCACCTGGGCGCTGATGCTCTGCCTTGACCTGCTGACATACCAAGCATTTAGATACAAAGTCGGCTATGTCTCTCTTCATCCCATGCCACTAAAACCGGGGTCGCATGCTTTGGTACATTTTGGTGCTCCCTGGATGCATGACAAACTTCGAGCTGTGGGACTCCATCATGATGTCCCTTTTAACTCACTATCATCTGGTACACACACTCTGTCTCGGAAACGAAGTAATCCATCAACAGAGATTCGGAATTCTGAGCTCCCTCCCTGTTCTGCATCCTTCTTGCGGGCTACCAGGGCGGGGTCAACTATTTGTGCTTCCCTTATTCTCTGGATTAACTCAGGCTGGACTGTCAGGCGGCCCAAACATGTGACTCTCCTCAGATCATGAAGTCGAACCTGTTGTGTGGCCCCAATTGGTCTGCATTCTGAAACCATCAAATGGGCTAAAATACTTGCACTTTTCCTGCTGAGGGCATCTGCTACCACGTTGCCGTTACCCGGATGGTATAAGATGTCATAATCATAGTCCTTAAGGAGTTCCATCCACCTTCTCTGACGCATGTTGAGATCCTTCTGAGTGAATATGTGTTTCAAACTCTTGTGATCGGTATAGATCTGAAAGGTCTCTCCGTACAAATAATGGCGCCAGGTTTTCAAAGCATGAATGATCGCGGCAAGCTCCAAGTCATGGGTGGGATAGTTCTTCTCATGATTCTTTAACTGTCTGGACCCGTATGCTATAACATTTCCATGCTGCATCAGGACACAACCCAGGCCCAGATAGGAGGCATCACTATAAACTGTATATCCTCCTGATCCACTCGGTAAAGCCAGCACGGGTGCAGTGGTCAGCTGCTTCTTTAATTCTAAAAAACTTCTTTCGCAGTCTTCATTCCACTCAAACTTGGCATTCTTCTTTGTGAGTCGGGTTAGAGGAGCTACTAGACTGGAGAATCCTTCAACGAACCTGCGGTAATAACCTGCCATTCCCAGGAAACTACGGATTTCCTTAACTGATGTCAGCTTCTCCCAGCCAAGTACCGCTTTAACCTTTTTGGGATTCACTGATACCCCTTCCTTCGATATGATGTGTCCTAGGAAGGCGGTCTGCTCAAGCCAGAATCCACACTTACTCAACTTCGCATATAACCTCTTGTTTCTAAGGACCTGCAAAACTTGGGCCAGATGGTGAGCATGTTCTTCTCTGCTTTTTGAGTAGACTAAGATATCATCGATGAACACATAGTGTCCGTACCTGGTTCGGAAGGCCGTCTTGGGGATGTCTTCTGTTCTTATCTTCACCTGATGGTAACCTGATCGTAGGTCTATTTTAGAGAAGACCTGTGCACCCTGCAGCTGATCAAAGAGGTCATCAATTCGGGGAAGGGGATACTTGTTTTTGATCGTGACCTTGTTCAATCCTCTGTAATCAATGCACAGTCTCAACGTTCCATCTCCCTTCCTTGCAAAAGTGACTCCAGCACCCCAAAGGGACACACTGTGTCTAATAAAACCACTGTCTTGCAATTCAGTGATATGTTTCCTCAGCTCTTCCATCTCAATGCGGCTCATACGGTAAGGAGCAACAGAAATGGGCTGGGTACTTGGCTGTAGGTCTATAGTGAACTCGACTTCTCTGTCCACTGGCAGACCGGGCAGTTCGTCCGGAAACACATCTGGGAAGTCTCGGACTACCGGAATCTCTTAAACACAAATTTCCTTCTTAGACTTGCCTAGTCAGAGAAAGCAACAAGATTAAGGCACTAGAAGTTAAGAAAACTTGCCATCAAGGAATAAGTACTGAATAATTTTATTAATTTGTAAATGGCTCTTCGTTAGGAGGATTAAATACAACTTTCTTGTTAAAGCAATCTATGGTGGCGTGATATGCCGCTAGCCAATCCATTCTTAAGATTACATCAAAATCCCCCGTGTCTAACCCTATCAGGTCTACCCTCAATTTCCTATTTGCTATCTCCACGGCACAAGCCCTATAGATAGCTTCCCCTAGTAGTGTTTCACCTCCGGCAGTAGACACAAACAACAATGATTCAAGTTTATCAGGTGATACACTAATTTTGGAAGCAAAAGCATGTGAAACAAAGGAGTGCAAAGCACCAGTGTCAAATAAAACATGAGCAATGTGGTCATAGATAGTATACATACCCTGTACTACATCCGGGTCAGTGTCGGCATCCTGCTGGGTAAGGTTGTAAGCTCTGCCTTGGATAGGAGGCCTCCCTAGATTCTGGTTCCTCGGGCATTCTCTGGCATAATAATAGGCACTGCCACAAATGCGACAAGTGTTGTTGAGGCGGTAGCAGGGTCGGTCCCCGTGATCTCTGCTGCAATGTTGACAGATTTTCCCACTTGCTGCCCCTAGAGCCTGAGGAGGGGCCTGGATGGCTGGTATGGGCCTTTTATTTGGCTGGGCAGGCATGGTAGGTGCTGGCCTACGGAACGGAGCTGAGGGTCGGGAACTCCCTCCTGGCTGAGGACGGGTGCTAAAGCTTCTTTCCACGATCTGTGCCTTTGCTAGGACTACTGAATATGTCTTGAGCTCCAGTACTAACAAGTGTTGCCTGATCTCTGGGCGGAGACCCGACTGGAATCTCCTGGCCTTTCGGGCCTCATCCATCAATGTCTCCGGGGAGTATCGGCCCAGCTCGAGGAACTTACAAACATACTCTGATACTGTCATGTTTCCCTGAACCAGTTGAACAAACTCTGTTTCCTTTAGGTGTCGGAGGTGCTTAGGGAGATACTCCACATGGAAGGTTGTTAGGAACTGCTCCCAAGTGACTGGTGTAGGCAGGGTGGTATGCTTGAGCTCCCACCAACGTCCTGCTTCCCCTACCAGCATGAAGGAAGAAAGGGAAACTCTCTGCTCAGGAACTACTCCTAAGATCCTGAAAGCTCTCTCAGTCTCCGCCAGCCAGTACTGGGCCTCTTCAAAAGAGGATCCCCCTACAAAGGTAGAAGGGTTCAGTCTCCTGTACCTCTATATGTAGCCCGGGTCGATCAAGGAAGGAGCGGGGTCCCGTGGAGGAGGGACTGGGCCCGACTGGGGATAGACTGGGGGGTCCTATGGTGGCACCTGCTGATATGCTGGGGGCACTGGGTCGTGCTGTGGCAGTGCCGGGTAGTACCGTGGCTGGGGCACCAGGTTGTACTGCGGCAGTGGCGCCGGGTGGTACTGTGGAGGAGCAGGCTCGTGCCGGGGTGGCTCGGGATTAGCCTGCTATAGCGGAGGCTCAACCTGCGGTAGTGGAGGAGGGTCGAGCAATCCTTCCATCATCTCAAATAGTCTGTCTACATCCTCCCGAAGTGAATTATCCCGGGCCGCTCGGTTTAGTGGGGGCCTTCATCTCCTCATCTCTCTGCACCTGTATTTCATAAGAAATGGTTGAGTAACGGTTTATCGGTGAATATTTCTCTAAGAATTATTGTGTAAGGGATGGGTCCGACGAACGCGGCTCTTATACCAACTGTAATGGCCCCGTAAATTTAAATAAAATATATGTATTAAAAATGTCAAATGCGGAAGCGTAATAAAAATTTTTGATTAACACCCCTTACACAATAACCAAAACGTACTCAAAACATGAAGGAACAAACTAACTAAGAGAGATACTCGAAATAAAAACTATAAATATAACTATAAAGTCTTTAGGCGTCCCCTTCGCCGTCTTCCTGTGGAACAGGCTCGGGAACAACGTCTTCCTGATCTGAAATGGTTAAATAAAGAATGAGCTACACCAGCCCAGTAAAGACATCACACTATCTCACCTCCACGGGAATAAAGGTGGGTATAAAACAAAATGACCAATGTAGCATAATTTATAACAAGTTTTTAAAATCCTTTACTGTCCACTTACCTCAGCGAGATCCATGAAAACAACATATGAAAATAATAACCTTACAATATCATGAAATCATATACACTTTATAACACAACATATATCACACCTTTACATTTCAATCATCAGGAAACAGATTTTCTCTTTTACCAGCCTACTAGTATCCCTAGGGATCCATAGGGGGGTCCCCTCTACACGTGAACCATTAACATTTACAACCTGATTCCAGGGCCATCCCCATACCCCGTCCGGTATGGGCGCCAAAACACATAATGTCTCCATACCCCGTCCGGTATGAGAGACCACGTTCCCGGTAGGGTTCCCTACGGACCCGGTCCGTCCACCATCTCCTAGGATATCTAGTCAGGCTATCCACATTACCCATTTATCAATTCACATAACCTTTTTTTCCTTTTTCCTTAATCTCAATCATCCAATCATACAAAATATGTAAACCAGTAATGGACACAAAATAAGACAAAACAGTATCGGGTTCATCATAATACAAACCATAATAAAAGAAACCATGATTAATGCATACGAGACCATATGTAATTACATCAAACATCATACTGCATTTAATACTGGAAATTAAATCAAACAATAACAGACTAACACTGTATCAGACTCGGGCTCCATTGGCAACCTTAATCAATTATACATTTATAAAGTCACACAGTACAGTTTAATTATTTATTTAGCTTTAATACCGTGATAGGAAATAGGGTGAAGGGTTCTTACTTGTTTCGGGGTTTGAATACGGCTCTACAGTGCGCCTACAGGCTGTCCTTAATTTTCCTTGAATTTTTTTCTGGGAAACTAAAACGCACTACTGGTACCTGCACGTGTCCCAAAAAATCCCAAATTAGACGTAGGGCCCCTTTCGGCCAATATTGCAATTCCGGCACGACGGCTCCGCCGTGCTCCAGCGACGGCGTGGACGCTTGCAGCGGAGATTTGCCTCGGGTTGGCCGTTTTTGGCCGTTTTCAGCCGAATTCGGCCATACTTGCATCGGTCCCTGCGATAAAACAACCCTAGGGCCCTCGGTGGGCCAAAAATCAAGAAACATCGAAACTTACCGGTGGCGGTGCTCTCGGGTGCGACGGCTCTGATCATCCTCGATCGGCGGTCGGAAACTTCCCCGGTACGGCGGCGGGTGGCGGCGGCTAGCTCCTCCGGCGTCTGGTTCTTCTTCTCCGGCGAGGCACTGGTGGCTAGGGTTTTTGTGGTCAGGTGTGGGTGGGGTTATTTATACCCTTTGCCTTTTAATCTCAACCGTCCATCAAGATTAAATCTGGGCCGTTTGATTGCAATTTAATTGGGATTAAATCTGGGCTGTCCGCGCGCGTGAATCTGGGCCGTCCGTGCGTACGTTTGATCTGGGCCATCCGTGTGAGCGGAACGGATCTGGGCTGTCCGATTGCGCGCACGCGGATCGCCCATGTGGCCCGTTCCCTGGTCAGCGTTACCTTGCCACGTAGCGCGTCCTGGTTGGCCGGGGTTGCTGACCGGGCCGCTGACGTGGCTGCTGACGTGGTGCTGATGTGGAACAACTTTTCTAAATTACGTTTTGACCCCCCGGTTTCCGATTTTCTTTTTAAAAACACCCACAGAATCCAAATTTTCACCCTTTTTTCCCAAAATCAATTTCAATTAAATTCAAATAATATTTTTACCCAATTTTCTCATTATTATTATTTTTATTTTCATTAAATTAAATTAAATAAAAAAATCAAATAAATAAATAAAAATAAAAATAAATAAATAAAATTTTTATTTTTATTTGGGTGTTACAAAAACTAATAAATTCTTAGGCTTCTACTCGCCGTCTTCTTGTTGAACGGGCTCGGGAACCAAGTCCTCCTGATCTGAAATGGTTAAGTAAGGAATGAGCTACACTAGCCCAGTAAAGATGTCATACTATCTCACTGTCACAGTAGTAAAGGTTGGTAAAAAACAAACACGACCAATGGAGCATAATTTATAACAAATTCATTTATCAATAATAAAACTCTTTACTGTCCACTAACCTCGGTGAGATTCATGAAAACAACTTATGAAAACAATAACATTATAAACATCATAAGATCATCCACACCTTGTAACATAACACATATCGTACTTTTATATTTCAATCATCAGGCAACAAATTTCCTCTTTTATCAGCCTACTAGTATCCATGGAGATTAATAGGGGTCCCCACTACACGTGAACCATTCACCTTAATTCCAGGACCGTCCCCATACCCCGTCCGGTATGAGCGCCAAAATATTTAAAGTCTCCATACCTCATCCGATATGAGAGATAACGTTCCCAGTAGGGTCTCCTATGGACCCGGTCCGTCCACCATCTCCCAGGATGTCTAGTGAGGCTGTTAACCCATCCATTATCAACTCAATCCCATTCCTATTTGTTCTTAGTTTCAATTACCCAATCAACATGAATACGTAAACTAGTAACGCACACCAAACAAGGCAACACAACATCGAGTTCACAATAATTCAAACCATAATAGATTATACAGTGATTCATGCATACGAAACCACAAAATAAACAATCAAATACTATACTACATTTAGATTGTAAAATACATCAAACAGGAACAGACAGACAAATACATCAGGTTCGGGCCCCATTAGCAATCTTAATTAATTATACATACCTATTAATTCATAAAATACTGTTTTATCATTTATTAAGCTTTAATGCCATGATAGGAAATAGGATGAGGGATCCTTACTTGTTTCGGAGTCTGAAATCGGGTTCTCACTACGCCTACAGGCAGTCCCTAGATTCCCTGAATTTTTCTCCGAAAACTGAAACACTCTTTCGGTACCTGCACATGTTCCCAAAAACCCCAAATTAGACCCAGGGCCTATTCGACCAATTTCAGAATTCTAGCACGGCGGCTCCGCCGTGCTCCGGCGATGGCGCCGCCGCCCACAGTGGTGATCCATCTTGGGTTGGCCGTTTTCGGTCGAATTCGGTCAAACTTGCATTGGTTCTTATGATAAAACACCCCTAGGGCCCTCAGTGGGCCAATAAAATCTAGAAAACTGAGACTTACCAGCGGTAGAGCTCTCGGGTGTAGCGGCTTCTCCGGCGCGAGTCGCGGTTTGGTGTTTTTGCTCTAGTCAACTTGTAGAGGAAAGGATGGTGGTCACAGTGGTGTAAAAATTACATCGAACGGGAATTAGAAAGGGCCTCATCGGAGGCAAAAACTGAGGAAACCCGCGGCGGCGCCGCTGGGCTTCGGCAATGTTTTCTGGCCAGTTGGTTGATGGTTTGGCTTCGATTTGGCCATAGGTAGGTTCAGCATCGAAAACCGAGCCAAGGGGAGAAATTCTACCTCGTTTGACGGCCGGAAGGTGCTCCGGTGTGGCGGCGGGTGGCGGTGGTCAGTTCCTCCCGATGGTTGGGTTGTCTTCTCCGGCGAGGGTTCTGGCGGCTAGGGTTTGGGGTTGGGTCTCGATGAGGTTATTTATAACCTTCTCCTTTCAATCTAAGCCGTCCATTACATTTTAATCTGGGCTGTCCGATCACGATTAAATTGAGAATAAATCTGGGCCGTCCATCGCGTGCGATCTGGGTCATCCGTGCGTGATTCAATCTGGACGGTCTGCACGTGTGAAATCTGGCCGTTTGCACGCACTTTTGATCTGGGCCATCCGTGTGAGCGGGAACGGATCTGGGCCGTCCGATCGATGCAGGCGGATCGCCCACGTGGCTCCGTCTCTCGTGGCCTCCCGCGTCAGTGTCCTTGCCACACGGCATGTCCTGGTTTGCCGGGGCTGCTGACCAGCTGCTGATGTGGTGCAATTTTTTTAAATTGCGTTTTGACCTCCGATTTTTTATTTTCTTTTCAAAAACACCCTTAGAATCCAAATTTTCACCCCTTTTTTCCAAAATCATTTTCAATTAAATCCAAAAAATAATTTTACCCATTTTTATCATTATTATTATTTTTATTTCTATTAAATTAAATTAAAACCATATAATTATTACCTAATAAATTAATTATTAAAATAAAATAAAAATCAAAATAATTCCAATAATAATAAAAATAAAAATTTGGGTGTTACACAAACATTCAATAAAAATACAAATTAGAACAAAATTAAACATGTAATTAACCAAAATGCTCATGAATTATCATATAATCAATAAAACAATTCTTTAACTATTTTATTAAGATCATTTTGCATAATATAATATATAATCACATTAATGGTTCATTATACTTTAAGCCCTACAATGGATATTTTTCTATGATGTTTTTAAAGTATTTTCTCTGAAAATAAAATAAAATAGACAAAAAGACAAAAGTGTCCCTATCTTCAACCTCTGAACAGCCAAAAGGAAAAAAAGTTGTAGGTTTATTGACAAAACTTTTATCTCTAAATAGAATTTATTTTAGAAAATTCATAACTCTCTAATATTTTATTCAAAAATTATAAATAATATTTCAAATTAAAGCTTTTGGTCTATAC
>NW_019028648.1:0-10379 GCF_000150535.2 Carica papaya | reverse complement strand
TTTCACCACATTCGTAATTCTAGGCAAATGGTACACCCTTTCGAGTGAGTCAGGTCAAAGAAGCAACAATCTTAGAGAATCCATCGATGAATCACTAATGTATCACATTAACTAATAAAAACCACGCAATCTATGAAAGAAACAATGAGAACTTAGGGATGAAATAAAAAAATTTAGCATGTTAATCAAGCACTCATATTTAACAAAAAAAAGAATTAATGATCACATTTATCATGAAGCCAAGACTTTGAATATTAGGAAAAATATCTAATTTTTTAATAAACTATTATTTCTTAGAAAATAAAAAATGCATTTGAAGACAAAAAAAATCCAGTTGCATATCACAAATTTCTACCGAATAAGAATCTTGATGTCTTATAAGGATTTTGATGAAGTTCTCTTATATAATAATATTATGAAAAAATCAAAAAATAAAATCAACTTTACCACATACTTGTTTATACCATATGTATACATAAGAAATGTGAAACATTTATACCTTTAAATTTAAAAAATTAGCTAATTTTTAGTACGTATTTTTTATTCTTAAATCACTAATTTAATTTTATATACATATTTATGTAAAGTATAGTAAAGAAATGTGAAGACAGTAGAGCTGGTTAACCATTATCTTTAAATTGGTCGTCTAAAGATAAAAATTATGAAATTAAAAAATAGTTAGTAGAAAATATTCAAAGCTATTTCTATCTATCTCATTTTCCTTCCTTCACTTCTTTTGAACTTCATTGTTCCAATAGCACTCACCATCTTCATCAAAAATTCTGAATTCCTATAAAACTCATTTTCTAAAAATTTAAAAAAATATATTATAAAACTATATAAATTTTTAACATTATCTCAATAAAATTATTTCATACTTTTCAAAGTAAACTATTAATAAGCTCTTCTGCATAAAGATTAAATTCAAACATAAATTTTATTTGAAATAACTCATTTTGTACTATAATGGCAGCCATAGAACTAATAAAATCAATGGTCATAAGAATTTTATATAAATTAAGTGAAATATCTAATAAGTATAATAATACCAAGTCCCAAATAGCCATGGTTATTTATTTAAGAAATAACATTTTAAATAGTCACAATTCTTTTTTTACTTAAAATACTTTATTATTCTATTTGAGTTCAAATATTTCATAAGTTATAGTATAAAATATTACTTTTTCACAGCTTGCACAAAATAATCAACCCTGCACATTTATTCTCTTCTCACATTGTAATTATTCTTTAATAATTAGTTAATCCCCTTGATTGATGCAAAGAAGAAGCATCGTGAAAAATTGGTTACCTTCTCTATATATTTTACATTGTTATCTTTATCGACTTATGATTTTATATTACAATAGACTTTGAGTAGGATGTTAAAGGTTATTTTGAAATTTTCATTAACAATTAGATCATAGTTTTAAGGTTAATTACTAACCAATATTTATATATTGGTATATGAATACATGATTTAAAGTAAAGATATTGCATTAAAATAACTAATAACATTATCGTAAAGTACAATTGATATTTTTGTGTAACGTGACTTTTTACCTAATGCATGGTGATAAACTTCTATCATTATCTCAATAAAATTATTTTTTTAACTTCTAAAAAAATAAATGATGAATAAGTTCTTTAGCACATGGATTAAAATTTAAAAGTTAATTTTAATATAATTGACGACCATAAAATTAATTAAATCAATTTTTTAATTATTTCATATATATTAAGTTAGATATCACGTAAATATAATAAAATCACGTCTCAAATAGTGATGGATTATTCATTTAAGTTAAAGATTTAAAAAATAAAACCACTTTCCAAATAGCCATATATTCTTTATTTAAGTTCAAAGATTTTGTAAGTTTAAGTATAATAAATCTACATTTTCCTCGGCCTATATAAAATACTCAATCGTATGTCATGTATTCTCCAATTACAATTCAATTGTTCTTCAACTAAACTTACTCTTCTAGACTGGTGCAACAAAGAAGTATAGTGAAAAGTTGGTTTTCCCAAGCCTACATAATCTCTAAAGTTATTTATTATACATTAAACTCAAGAGTATGCACTTAACCTCCATTCATTCAAAGAAAGAAAAAAAATAAGTTTGTTTCCATTCTTCTTAATCTTCAGGCACAAATATAAAATGTAGACTTTGATGTTAATATTTTCTGAAGTCTAAATCTCAGGTCATAAGGTTTAAAAGAGGAAGCTTTGGGAGGAAGCTTTGGAGAAGATCCGTACCAGCAAAACCTTACAGGACCCAAGATCATGTTGTATTCATTTCTACTCGGTAAGGCTTCACTTATGTTATCCATACTAAAATCCTTTTCCGTTTATTTTATTGTAGATGTGTTTTCTTGGATGGTTTTCTTTCGATAAATAACTAACTATATGGATAAAATAAAAAGTATTACTACAGCTAAATGACTTCAATTTCCTTCACATAACTCACTGGGAGCTTTATTAAAAGAACGAGCTTGATATATTTGTTCCTTATCCATACAAAATTAAGTTTAACAAGATATCATGTTACAAGTTTGAAGAGCATGAAATAGAGCTAGTGATGTTTTTTCTAAGAAAAACAATCAACTTGGAAATTTGGTTCTTGTAACTCTTAATAAAAATGCTATTAAAATTTATTGTAATGTTGCATATTATTAGTACAAGCTTTTCTATGCTTCATCCATTTTTCCTTTGCAGGAATTTAAGAACCTCGTTTATATTTCTTGGCTCTTATTCTTCTTCTGGAGTAACTAGGAATATTCCTCCTTCAATCTCAAAATGGTGATGAGGAACACTTTTCCTATTTGTTTGACGTATTTGAGATTCTATTAAGTTACTCCCACTAGGACCAACTTTCATACTTGGGCCCACCTTTGGTCGTGATTGGGTTTCAATTGAAATAGGTTTATTGAATCTTGTATAACTTCCACTCAAATATAGTGGACCAAATAGTTTGGTCTTCAGTTTCATATAGAGATAAGTCTTGACCTATCTCACATTTTTTAGGAAAATCATTCTCTAAAAATATGACATCTCGTAATTCAAATTAAGTTACATGACCATTTTCTTGTGTGCCTATCAACACATATCCTTTTGATTGTTCGGAATATCTTACAAAGATGCTTTTCTTCCCTCTTGGACCTAATTTTCCATATTTATGGGAAGATTAATGAACATAGGCGGCACAATCCCAAGGTATTAGAAAACTTAGGTTTGATTTTTTGTTAGTCCATAACTTATGTGGTGGTAACTAATTTTGAGGGTACTCAATTAAGGATATATGTGGCAAATAATAATGCATTACCCTAAAAGTTAATTGGCAAATTAGCTTGTATCATCATAGATCTAACCATTTTAAGCAAGGTTCTATTTCTTCTTTTTGCAACACCATTCTATTGTGGTGTTGCTGGAATAATTAACTAATGTTCTATTCCCATTTCATCATAAAATTTTCTGAATTGATTAGATAAATATTCTCATCCTCTATCGATTTTTATAGCTTTTATTTTATTGTCTAATTGATTCTCAATTAAATTCTTATATTTTTCAAAGCAACTGAAAGCTTCAGATTTATAAGATATCAAATAGACATAACCGAATCGAGTATAATCATCTATAAATATGATAAAATAAATAACACCATGTCTTGCCCTCATATTCGTTGGATCACATATGTCAGAATGAATAGTTGCAATGGAGTATTTGCTCTTATAGCTTTTCCAACTGGTTTTCTTGCTGTTTTTCCAACTAGGCAATACCCACAAGTAGATAATTCTACTTTCTCTATATTTTCTAATAAGTCCTCTTAGTCTAATCTATTCATTCATTATTGACCAATGTGGCCAAGTCTAGCATGCCAAACATTCACATCAATTCTAACACTATTAGAAGATGTAAATAAGGAAAAACTAATATTATAAGAACTATAGTCAACATCCAAGATAATAAAACTATATAGAAAATAACCATGTCCATAATATCTTGTTCCTAAATACAAGCTTACACTACTAGGTTTAAAATTCAAACTAAAACTAAGTTTAAGTAAAACCAACACAGAAGTTAAATTCTAGTGAATTTCTGGAGCAAATAGCACATCATGTAGGAATAGGGTTCAACCTTCATGCATCACTAACTTACATGTACCAATACCCTTTACCTCCACTTTTGAATTGTTTCCTACATATATCTATCGTGCTCCATGCGGAATGAGTCGAAATTCCACGAAGGCATTCATGTCCTTCGTGATATGGTATGTGGCTGCTGAGTCTATAGTCCATAAAGGATGAGATTTAGTTAGAAAGATAAAACTAGAAACAAAAATAGCACTCACATGTGTAAACATGTCTTTTACCTTTTTAGGCTCATTGCAATCACAATCAAAATATCCCTTGCTACCATAGTTACAACACTTCACTTTTGCTACATTTTTCTTGTTGAAAGGAAGTTTTCCTGTGTCTTGTTGGTGAAACTTTCTTTTCTTGTTGGCTTTTAAACCTCTATTTTCCTTTTGTTGGGATCCACCATGGAACTTATGCTTATGCTCCCCAGCACCTTGTGAGCTAGAATCACTCATGTTCACATCAATACTTGACTTTTTTTCTTCAATTCGATCCTCTTCTAGCTCCAAGTGTCTCATGGAAACCTAAAGAGATCTAATGCCTTCACTATGGGTTAGGTGGATCCTCATATGTTCCCAATTTTTGTGTAAGGAATGAATCACAGCTTGGACCTGTTGTTTATCAGTAAGAGTACGACCAGGATTTGTCTGCTCACTTATCATGTTTGACATTTTCCTTAGATGTGTTTTCATTGTATGACTAGGGCATTTCTTATAAGTGTCAAACTTGAGAGTAAGTGACTAAAGTTTAGTCAAGGATGTACCACCCAATCTTTGAGCTAATGTGAACCACATGTCCTTAGCTAGGTCATACTTCCTGAACTCTCTCATGATGTCATTTTTCATACTGCTCAGCAACGTGATACGATCGAGAGAGTTCTTTTTCTTTCAAGTCTCAAAAGCTGTATGGTCCCTCTAATGTTGGGTCATGTTCCCTTATTCAGGTTCATTCATGGATTCATTTAAAGCTTACAGAGCCTCTTTCTCTTCAAGCACATATAGGATTTTTGTACTCCATATCCCATAATTGTCACCATTCAATTTTTCTCCTTTGTTAAGTTTGGGAACATTTTTTTTGATGCAGATGCCATTTCTCTATACATATAGATATTATGCACGTTACTCAATGCCTAACAACATACATATACATCTTTAACATATTTAATTATGATAATAATAATCTCATATTAGACATAGAATCAAAAGGACATTATGTTTCCAATCATCATCTAAAATTCTAATATTTGATTATTATTAGTATAATTAATCATGTAAGGTACTACTTTTGGTTAGTAATCTCTCTTAGTTTTATTATAATTCATACATGCCAAATAAAAAAAACATGTTATCATATATATGCATAAATAAATATGAAAGACATGAATAATGTTTCATTAATAAGAATAAAGTACACAATTTATAAGTAAAATAACAGTATAAAATAGTTATCTTATTGTAATTTTATGTTTAGGAAATGATTTCCTAAGCTTGTTTTAAGGTCATCTTTGAGAAAATTTATGCTTGTTTTGGTAAAGGGACATCAACAATTTTATGATGTCCATCTATATGTAGACACTCCTATTGAAGCACCGCTATGTTTTTATCACCAAAATTAACATATTCCTCAATAAATTTGTTAACTGTAGATTTTTGTGCTTGTTCTTTATCCCAACAAAGCTCAAGCATGCCTCGACAACTAGGGATATGTAAACTTCCCTTAAGAGCATCATACTTTTCTTCGTCTTTTAAAGAACCTCCTTCTCATTCAATTTTTTGGATCTTTATATTGACTTTAATAATATGGTTCACTGAGAGTTCAACTTCAGTTTGTCTACCAATCTCTTCCATATGAGTATTTTTTAAGTTTAATATCATACGATTGACTTTCTCTCTCTGTTGAGGAGTTCTAATTGTCACAAGAGTTCTTCTCATTATCACCATTAATTTTGTGTAACGCATATAGAAAATAAAGAATATACTAATAAGCTATCTTTATAAGTTAATTAACTAATAATTAATTCATATAAAGTAGCTACGATAATAAATTAATCAACTAATAATTAATTTATTCAAATATGATACAATTAATTAACTAAGAATTAATGTATTTATAGTGAAAATTATAATAAATTAATTAACTAATAATTAATTTATTCATGTATGATAAATTAATTAACTAAAGAAAATTAATTTTGGCATGTCTGTAAGACATGAGGGCTTTGCCTACACAGGTCCAATTCTTGTCATCCGTGTCAATTTTACTTCTAATCATTTATTCTAAATTAGTTTTAATTGTAGTATAATCCCAATAATTTGTTCAGTTCACTCGATAAAGAGTAATACTCTCCACTTTGTGGTTGCGGGTTCAAGTAGAATGATGGGTTCTTTTTTTTCTCTATTTTTTTTATTTTAAATAAAAAAATAGTGTAAACCAAAATGTTCTCATCTTCAACTTCCGTACATAAAAAAAAAAGCCGAATTCTCCATTGACATAACCCTTTTTCTTTAAATAAGATGCTTTAAAAATGTATAACTTTCTCATTTTTTGTCTAAAAATTACAAATAATATACTAAATTAAAGATTTTGGTCTCTACTTTTATTTAAGATCAATATCGCACATATTTAAGTAATATAACACGAAATTATTTTACCAAAAAAGAAAAGGAATGAATTTTACACAAAAATTCAACAAAAATGCAAATTGGAATAAAATTAAACATGAAATTAACCAAAATGTTTTGATACTAATGTCAAAAACTCATAGAATTAACATATAATCCGTAAATCAAATGTGCAACTATTTTTTCAAGATCATTTTGCATAGTATCACATACAATCACATTAACTCATAATGCACTATATGTAAATTTTCACAGCATAAATACCTCTTGTAGAAATCCAAACTTTTGAAGGAAAACTAACCAAAAATCTCTTCTTTTTCTTCACAGAAGCATAACGTTTTGTTGAGATAGAGAGTGTGTGTGTTTATTTTTTCACTGTACGTTGTGTCCCCTCTTTTCTTTTTTTTTTCTTTTTTTTTATAGATTATTCAAAAAGGTAACTTCCACTGGATGTAGTAACTACCTAAAATTTTAATTTTGAATTTGAATAAATGGGTTATCCTAATTGGGTTGGGTCCCATCATGGGTGACCAACCTTATTAAATTAAATAAAAAGAAAGATTTTTTTAAAGAGTGATAAGATGTTATATAATAGAGATAGTTTTTAGTGATATTTAAGACTTTATAGTTACTTTAATAAAACTTTGAGAAAATTTCTTCTGCTTGTTTTACCATTTATATAGGATATACTAATCTTTTAAGATCTTTGACCATGCACCATTTTTTGATCATGGCTTACTACCAATCTGTTTAATAATTTTATTTTTTATCTCTCAAAGAAAATTTAAGAATCCTATTTTTCTAGAACCCAAGAATTTTTAATATTAGGAAAAACATCCAATTCTCTAATAAACCATTATTTTTTAGGAAATAATATCTCCATATATTTAAAAAAAAGCCAATAGCATATCACTATTTTCTATTAAATAAGATTCTTAGTTTCATTTAAGGATTTTAGTAAAATTCTCTTCAATAATTGGATTATAATAAATCTAAAATAAATTCAAGAATACCTCACACTTCTTTTAAATATACTTCATATGTACATACATTTTTAATTTAAGTTTAAAGATTTTATAAGTTATAGTATAATAAAATCTACATTTATTATGGCCTATATAAAATACTCAACCGTATGTCATTTATCCTCCCATCAAAATTAAATTATTCTTTAATTAGACTTAGCCTTCTTGACTGATGCAACAAAGAAGCATAGTGAAAAGTTAGTTTTCAAAAGCCTATATAATCTCTAAAGTTATTTATTATAGATTAAGCTCAAGGTATGTACTTAACCTCTATTCATTCGAAGAAAGAAAAAAAAAACAAGTTTCTTTCCATTCTTCTTAATCTTCAGGCATAAATATAAACTCTAAATGTTCGATGTTAATATTTTCTATAGTCTAAATCTCAAGCCATAAGGTTTAAAAGATGAAGCTTTGGAGAAGATCTGTATTAGCAAAATCTTATGGGTCCCAAAACCATGTTGCACATGTTTCCACTTGGTAAGGCTTCCCTTGTGCCATCCATACCAGCATCCTTTTCCATTATAGATGTGCTTTTCTTGGATGATTTTCTTTATCATAAATTATTAACTATATGAGTAAATTTAAAATTATTACGGTAGATAAATTACTTCAATTTGCTTTACACATCTCATTAACAGATTCACTAGAAGAATGAACTTGATATGTTTATTCCTATTTCATACAGGATTAAGTTTAACAAGATATCAGGTTACAAGTTTAATGAGGTTAAAATAGAGCTGGTGAAGTTTTTTCTGAGGAAAATAATCAACTTGGTAATTTGGCTCATGTAACTCCTAAGAAAAATGCTCTTACAATTGATCGTAATGTTGCATATTATTATTGCAAGTTTTTCTATTCCTCGAGAACATTGAGACAATCTCGAATATCTATTTATGAGCCTTCCAACAATACTGATCATCTATTGATTTAAATTTTACATATAATTGTCTATTTACTATTTTTTTAACAAACTATCATAAATAAATCCAATACACTTAGTTTAATCATATTAGATTGAATTACTAATGATATATATTACTTCAATATTAGTTGTCCCATAAAAAGAAAGATTTTCTTTTAAAGAGTGATTTTATGTTATATAACAGAGATAGTTTTTAGTAATAGCTAAGACTTTATAGCCACTTCAATAGAACTTTGAGAAATTTTTTTTTATTTGTTTTACCATTTATATAGGATATACTAATCTTTTAGGCTGAGACGATCTTTGACCATGTACCATTTTTGATAGTGGCTTACTACCAATCTATTTAATAATTTTATTTTTTATCTATAAAAAAGAATTGAAGTATCTCATTTTTCTACAACCTAAGAATTTTGAGTATTAGGAAAAAACATCCAATTCTTTAAAAAATCATTATTTTTTAGGAAATAATATCTGTATATATTTAAAAGAAAGCTAATAGCATATCACTAGTTTTTACTAAATTAGATTCTTTATTTCATTTAAGGATTTTAGCAAAATTCTCTTAAATAATAGGATTATGATAAATAAAAATATACATTCAAGGATACATCACACTTCTTTTAAGTATACTTTACATGTACATATTTTACAAATATAAATATGCATACTTAAATAATATATAGTATTATTATTAGAGAATTTTTGAAATAGATAAAGAATATACATATATACATATATATAAATTCTGTTGTCCTTTAGTTATTCTGTCCTTAATTCCAAAGAGTTTTCTTTCTCTTCTCTAAAACTCAAATTCCAAACACAAATTTTCATGTAACAATCTGCTTTCTCTGTTGAGAAAGGAGTACTATGCCACACACATAAACTAGTAATTTTATGCACTAATAAACGAAAACTTAATATTCAATCATCTCCTATAGGGAATTAAAAGTCATAAGGCTTACATAATTCTTTACGTTACATCATTTTAATATAAATAAATTGACTTTATAAGAAAAACTCTCAAGATCACTAAAGGTTCTTCAAAGTCTTTCTTCGACCTTGAACTTACTCTTGATCTGCACTAATCTACACTAAGGGGTGTGAATTGGGGTGAGCTTTATGGACTCAATAAGGAAAATAAGCGGTGCCCAGAAAAAAGACATGCACACACTCAATCACACAGGATTCACAAAACAATTGCATATCTTCTTTAAAATAAATTTCCAATCAATACAATAACCATAATTTCACACATTTAAATAATTCACTCTTTCACATATAATTTCATAAACATCACAAATACTCTAACATCACATTTACATAAACAAATAATATTATTCACTGGTTTCATAATACTTGCACTTACACTTTCTGGTAATCACTTGCACTTGTCACTGAATTACTATCACTACATATGTCAATATTGCTTTCAATTTACATTGTTCATTTAGCACTTTTCAATTGCACTTTCATTCTTAGTTATATTTTTATTAAGGTTTATAATTTTTTTTTAATCTTTTAGGAGTTTCATCACGTGATGATGTTTCCACTGGCATTAATGAGGGCACTAAGGATCCCCTCTACCACGTGGATACATCATATAACACTTTTTACTTTTATCTTTTACTTTTGCTTTTCACTTTTCCAATGCACCCGAAGATGGAACAGTTAT
>NW_019028647.1:0-10372 GCF_000150535.2 Carica papaya | reverse complement strand
GGAAGAAAGGAGAAGGAGTGTATGTATTTGCAGCGCGAAATTAAACAGGTGCGATCATACCAGCACTAAAGCTCCGGATCCCATCAGAACTCCGCAGTTAAGTGTGCTTGGGCGAGAGTAGTACTCGGATGGGTGTCCACCTCGGAAGCCCTCGTGTTGGACCTATTTTTTTTCGGATGGGTTGTTCGACGTTACGCGTGAATGGAATTATAAATCGCAGGTTCATGTGCAAAGGTGAGTCACGGTGCCGGGGCATATTACTTGATATTAGAACGAGAAAGAGAGATGCAGAGTGCACGCAAAAGGAAACAAATGACGGGAGGGAGGATGGGAGGAGAAAGAGTGTATGTATTTGCAGTGCAGAATGATACATGAGGGATCATACCAGCACTAATGCAACGGATTCTATCAGAACTCTGCAGTTAAGGGTGCTTGGGCGAGAAAAGTACTCGGATGGGTGACCTCCTGCGAAGTCCTTATATTTCACCCAATTTCTTGGGAGGTCCTCGTGTTGCACCCATCTTTTTGCAGATGATTCTTTCGACGTTACGCTCGTCTGGAACTAGGGTTCGCTGGTTTATACGCAAATGTGAGTCAAGAAGCAGGGGCATGTTAATCGATATTAGAACGAGAATGAGAGGTGAAGTGTGAACGCACAAGGAAACAAATGACGGGAGAGGGAAGAAATGAGAAAGGAGTGTATGTATTTGTAGTGCGAAACTAAACAGTGCGATCATACCAGCACTAAAGCCTCGGATCCCATCAGAACTCCGCAGTTAAGTGTGCTTGGCGAGATTAGTACTTGGATGGTTGACCTCCTGGGAAGTCCTCGTGTCGCACCAATTTTTTTTCAGATGGGTCGTTCGACGTTACGCGCGTCTGGAACTAGGGTCCGCTGGTTTATACGCAAATGTGAGTCGAGAAGCAGGGGCATTTTAATCGAAATTAGAACGAGAATGAGAGGTAAAGTGTGAACGCACAAGGATACAAATGACGGGAGGGGGATGAAAGGAGAAGGAGTGTATGTATTTGTAGCGCGAAATTAAACAGGTGCGATCATACCAGCACTAAAGCTCCGGATCCCATCAGAACTCCACAGTTAAGTGTGCTTGGGCCAGAGTAGTACTCGGATGGGTGTCCACCTGGGAAGCCCTCCTGTTGCACCTATTTTTTTTTCGGATGGGTTGTTCGACGTTACGCGCGAATGGAATTATAAACCGCAGGTTCATTTGCAAAGGTGAGTCACGGTGCCGGGGCATATTACTTGATATTAGAACGAGAAAGAGAGATGCAGAGTGCACGCAAAAGGAAACAAATGACGGGAGGGAGGATGGGAGGAGAAAGAGTGTATGTATTTGCAGTGCAGAATGAAACATGAGGGATCATACCAGCACTAATGCAACGGATTCTATCAGAACTCCGGAGTTAAGGGTGCTTGGGCGAGAAAAGTACTCGGATGGGTGACCTCCTGCGAAGTCCTTATATTTCACCCATTTTCTTGGGAGGTCCTCGTGTTGCACCCATCTTTTTGCAGATGATTCTTTCGACGTTACGCGTGACTTGATTTATGGTCCGCAGGTTTATTCGCAAATGTGAGTCACGGCGTCGTGGCATTTTACTTGATATTAGAACGAGTACAGGAGGTGCAGTGCGCACGCACAAGGAAACAAATGACGGGAGGAGGAAGAAAAGAGAAGGAGCGTATGTATTCGTAGCGCGAAATTAAACAAGTGGCATCATACCAGCAATAATGCACTGGATCCCATCAGAACTCTGCAGTTAAGTGTGCTTGGGCGAAAGTAGTACTCGGATGGGTGACCTCTTGGGAAGTCCTCGTATCGCAACAATTAAACAGGTGCGATCACACCAGCACTAATGCACCGGATCCCATCAGAACTCCGCAGTGAGGTGTGCTTGGGCGAGATTAGTACTCGGATGGGTGACCTCCTGGGAAGTCCTCGTGTCGCACCAATTTTTTTCAGACGGGTCGTTCGACGTTACGCGCGTCTGGAACTAGGGTCCGCTGGTTTATACGCAAATGTGAGTCAATAAGCATGGGCATTTTAATCGATATTAGAACAAGAATGAGAGGTGAAGTGTGAACGCACAAGGAAACAAATGACGGGAGGGGGAAGAAAGGAGACGGAGTGTATGTATTTGCAGTGCGAAATTAAATAGGTGCGATCATACCAGCACTAAAGCTCCGGATCCCATCAGAACTCCGCAGTTAAGTGTGCTTGGGCGAGAGTAGTACTCGGATGGGTGACCACTTGGGAAGCCCTCGTGGTGCACCTATTTTTTTTCGGATGGGTTGTTCGACGTTACGCGCGAATGGAATTATAAACCACTGGTTCATTTGCAAAGGTGAGTCACAGTGCCGGGGCATATTACTTGATATTAGAACGAGAAAAAAAGATGCAGAGTGCACGCACAAGGAAACAAATGACGGGAGGGGAAAGAGAGGAGAAGGAGTTTGTGTATTTGCAGTGCGAAATTAAACAGGTGCGATCGTACCAGCACTATTGCAACCGATCCCATCATAACTCCGCAGTTATGTGTGCTTGGGCGAGAGTAGTACTCGAATGGGTGACCACTTGGGAAGTACTCGTGTTGCACCTATTTTTTTGCAAATGATTTTTTAGACGTTACACGCGACTTGAATTTTGGTCCTCAGGTTTATTCGCAAATGTGAGTCACGGCGTCGTAGCATTTTACTTGATATTAAAATGAGCACGGGAGGTGCAGTGTGCACGCACAAGGAAACAAATGACGGGTGGGGTAAGAAAGGAGAAGGAGTTTATGTATTTGCAGCGCGAAATTAAACGGATGCGATCATACCAGCACTAATGCAACGGATCCCATCATAACTCTGCAGTTAAGTGTGCTTGGGGGAGAGTAGTACTCGGATTGGTGACCTCCTAGGAAATTCTCGTGTCGCACAAATTTTTTTTCAGACGGGTCGTTCGACGTTACGCGCAACTGGAACTATGGTCCACTTGTTTATACGCAAATGTGAGTCAAGAAGCAGGGGCATTTTAATCGATATTAGAACGAGAAGGAGAGATGGAGAGTGCACGCACAAGGAAACAAATGATGGGAGGGGGGAGGGAAGGAGAAGGAGTGTTTTTATTTTCAGCACGAAATTAAACAGGTGCTATCACACCAGCACCAATGCAACGGATTCTATCAGAACTCCGCAAGTTAAGGGTGCTTGGGCGAGAGTAGCACTAGGATGGGTGACCTCTTGCGAAGTCCTTATATTTCACCCATTTTCTTGTGAAGTCCTCGTGTTGCACCCATTTTTTTGCAAATGATTCTTTCGACGTTACGCGCGACTTGAATTATGGTCCTCAGGTTTATTCGCAAATGTGAGTCACGGTGCCGTGACATTTTACTTGATATTAGAACGAGAACGGGAGGTGCAGTGCGCACGCACAAAGAAACAAATGACGGGTTGGGGAAGAAACGAGAAGGAATTTATGTATTTGCAGCGGGGAATTAAACGGGTGCGATCATACCAGCACTAATGCACCGGATCCCATCAGAACTCCGCAGTTAAGTGTGCTTGGGCAAGAGTAGTACTCGGATGGGTGACCTCCTGGGAAGTCCTCGTGTCGCACCAATTTTTTTTCAGACGGGTCGTTCGACGTTACGCGCGACTGGAACTAGGGTCCGCTGGTTTATACGCAAATGTGATTCAAGAAGATGGGGCATTTTAATAGATATTAGAACGAGAAGGAGAGGTGCAGTGTGAACGCACAAGGAAACAATTGATGGGGGGGGGGGAGGGAAGGAGAAGGAGTGTATGTATTTTCAGCACGAAATGAAACAGGTGCGATCATACCAGCACTAATGCAACGGATTCTATCAGAACTCCGTAAGTAAGGGTGCTGTGGCGAGAGTAGTACTAGCATGGGTTACCTCCTGCGAAGTCCTTATATTTCACCCATTTTCTTGTGAAGTCCTCGTGTTGCACCCATTTTTTTACAAATGATTCTTTCGACGTTACGCGCGACTTGAATTATGCTCCTTAGGTTTATTCGCAAATGTTAGTCACGGTGCCGTGACATTTTACTTGATATTAGAACGAGAATGGGAGGTGCAGTGCGCACGCACAAGGAAACAAATGACGGGAGGGGGAAGAAAGGGGAATGAGTTTATGTATTTGCACCGCAAAATTAAACAGGGGCGATCATACCAGCACTAATGCACCGGATCCTATCAGAACTCTGCAGTAAGTGTGCTTTGGTGAAAGTAGTACAATGATGGGTTACCTCGTGGGAAGTTCTCGTGTTGCACCCATTTTCTTTTTTTCAGATGTGTCGTTTGACGTTACGCGCGACTTTAATTATGGTCCACAGATTTATTCGCAAATGTGAGTCACGGCGTCGTGGCATTTTACTTGATATTTGAATGAGAACGAGAGGTGCAGTGCGCACGCACAAGGAAACAAATGACGGGAGGGGGAAGAAAGGGGAAGGAATTTATGTATTTGCAGCGCGAAATTAATTAGGTGCGATCATACCAGCACTAATGCACCGGATCCCATCAGAACTCCGCAGTTAAGTGTGCTTGGGCGAGAGTAGTACTCGGATGGGTGACCTCCTGGGAAGTCCTCGTGTCGCACTAATTTTTTTTTTAGACAGGTCGTTCGACGTTACGCGCGACTGGAACTAGGGTCCCCTGGTTCATACGCAAATGTGAGTCAAGAAGCAGGAGCATTTTAATCGATATTAGAATGAGAAGGAGAGATGCAGAGTGCACGCACAAGGAAACAAATGACGGGAGGGGGGATGGAGGGAGAAAAAGTGTATGTATTTGCAGTGCAGAATGAAACATGAGCAATCATACCAGCACCAATGCGACGGATTCTATCAGAACTCCGCAAGTTAAGGGTGCTTGGGCGAGAGTAGCATTAGGATGGGTGACCTCCTGCAAAGTCCTTATATTTCACCAATTTTCTTAGGAAGTCCTCGTGTTGCACCCATTTTTTTGCAGATGATTCTTTCGACGATAAGCGCGACTTGAATTATGGTCGTCAGGTTTATTCGCAAATGTGAGTCACGGCACCGTAACATTTTACTTGATATTAGAACGAGCACGGGAGGTGCAGTGCGCACGCACAAGGAAACAAATGACGGTAGGGGGAAGAAAGGGGAAGGCATTTATGTATTTGCAGCGCAGAATTAAACGAGTGCGATCATACCAGCACTAATGCACCGGATCTCATCAGAACTCTACAGTTAAGTGTGCTTGGGGGAGAGTAGTACTCGCATGGGTGTCCTCCTGGGAAGTCTTCGTGTCACACTAATTTTTTTTCAGACGGGTCGTTCGACGTTACGCGCGACTGGAACTGGGGTCCGCTGGTTTATACGCAAATGAGAGTCAAGAAGCAAGGCCATTTTAATCGATATTAGAACGAGAAAGAGAGGGCAGTGTGAACGCACAAGGAAACAATTGATGGGAGGGGGAGGGAAGGAGAAGGAGTGTATGTATTTTCAGCACGAAATGAAACATGTGCGATCATACCAGCACTAATGCAACGGATTCTATCAGAACTCCGTAGGTAAGGGTGCTTGGGCGAGAGTAGTACTAGCATGGGTTACCTCCTGCGAAGTCCTTATATTTCACCCATTTTCTCGTGAAGTCCTCGGGTTGCACCCATTTTCTTTTTTTCAGATGTGTGGTTCGACGTTACGCGCGACTTTAATTATTGTCCACAAATTTATTCGCAAATGTGAGTCACGGCGCCGTGGCATTTTACTTGATATTAAACGAGAACGAGAGGTGTAGTGCGCACGCACAAGGAAACAAATGACGGGAGGGGGAAGAAAGGAGAAGGAGTTTATGTATTTGCAGCGCGAAATTAAACCGGTGCGATCATACCAGCACTAATGTACCGGATCCCTTTAGAACTCCGCAGTTAAGTGTGCTGGGGCGAGAATAGTACTTGGATGGGTGACCTCATGGGAAGTCCTCGTGTCGCACCAGTTTTTTTTTCAGACGGGTCGTTTGACGTTATGCGCGTCTGGAACTAGGGTCCGCTGGTTTATACGCAAATGTGAGTCAAGAAGTAGGGGCATTTTAATCGCTATTAGAACGAGAATGAGAGGTGAAGTGTGAACGCACAAGGAAACAAATGACGGGAGGGGGAAGAAAGGAGAAGGAGTCTATGTATTTACAGCGAAAAATTAAACAGGTGCGATCATACCAGCACTAAAGCTCCGGATCCCATCAGAACTCCGCAATTAAGTGTACTTGGGCGAGAGTAGTACTCGGATGGGTGACCACCTGGGAAGCCCTCGTGTTGCACCTATATATTTTCGGATGGGTTGTTTGACGTTACGCGCGAATGGAATTATAAACCGCTGGTTCATTTGCAAAGGTGAGTCACGTTGCCGGGGCATATTACTTGATATTAGAACGAGAAAGAGAGATGCAGAGTGCATGCACAAGAAAACAAATGACAGGAGGGGGGATGGAAGGAGACATAGTGTATGTATTTGCAGTGCAGAATGATACATGAGGGATCATACCAGCCTAATGCAACGGATTCTATCAGAACTCCGCAGTTAAGGGTGCTTTGGCGAGAAAAGTACTCGAATGGGTGACCTCCTGCGAAGTCTTTATATTTCACCCATTTTCTTGGGAGGTCCTCGTGTTGCACCCATCTTTTTGCAGATGATTCTTTCGACGTTACACGCGACTTGATTTATGGTCCGCAGGTTTATTCGCAAATGTGAGTCACGGCGCCGTGGCATTTTACTTGATATTAGAACGAGAACGAGAGGTGCAGTGTGCACGAAAAAGGAAACAAATGACGGGAGGAGGAAGAAAAGAGAAGGAGTGTATGTATTTGAAGCGCAAAATTAAACAAGTGGCATCATACCAGCACTAATGCACTCGATCCCATCAGAACTCTGCAGTTAAGTGTGCTTGGGCGAGAGTAGTACTCGGATGCGTGACCTCTTGGGAAGTCCTCGTATCGCAACAATTTTTTTTCAGATGTGTCGTTCGACGTTACGCGCTACTGGAACTATAGTCCGCTGGTTTATACGCAAATGTGAGTTAAGAAAAAGGGGCATTTTAATCGATATTAGAACGAGAAAAAGAGGTGCAGTGTGAACGCACAAGGAAACAAATGATGGGAGGGGGGAGGGAAGAAGGAGTGTATGTATTTTCAGCACGAAATTAAACAGGTGCGGTCACACCAGCACAAATGCACCGGATCCCTTCAGAACTCCACAGTTAAGTGTGCTTTGGCGAAAGTAGTACAATGATGGGTTACCTCCTGGAAAGTTCTCGTGTTGCACCCATTTTCTTTTTTTCAGATGTGCCGTTCGACGTTACGCGCGACTTTAATTATGGTCCGCAGATTTATTTGCAAATGTGAGTCACGGCGCCGTGGCATTTTACTTGATATTTGAACGAAAACGAGAGGTGCAGTGCGCACGCACAAGGAAATAAATGACGGGAGGGGGAAGAAAGGGGAATGAGTTTATGTATTTGCAGCGCGAAATTAAACAGGTGCGATCATACCAGCACTGATGCACCGGATCCCATCAGAACTCCACAGTGAAGTGTGCTTGGGCGAGAGTAGTACTCGGATGTGTGACCTCTTGGGAAGTCCTCGTATCGCAACAATTTTTTTTCAGAGGGGACGTTCGACGTTACGCGCGACTGGAACTATGGTCCGCTGGTTTATACGCAAATGTGAGTCAAGAATCAAGGGCATTTTAATCGATATTAGGACGAGAATGAGAGTTGCAGTGTGAACGCACAAGGAAACAAATGATGGGAGGCAGGGAGGGAAGAAGGAGTGTATGTATTTTCAGCCCGAAATTAAACAGGTGCGGTCACACCAGCACAAATGCACTGGATCCCATCAGAACTCCGCAGTTAAGTGTGCTTTGGCGAAAGTAGTACAATGATGGTTTACCTCCATGAAAGTTCTCGTGTTGCACCCATTTTCTTTTTTTCAGATGTGTCGTTCGACGTTACGCGCGACTTTAATTATGGTCCGCAGATTTATTCGCAAATGTGGGTCACGGCGCTATGGTATTTTACTTGATATTTGAACGAGAACGGGAGGTGCAGTGCGCATGCACAAGGAAACAAATGACGGGAGGAGGAAGAAAAGAGAAGAAGTGTATGTATTTGAAGCACAAAATTAAACAAGTGGCATCATACCAGCACTAATGCACTGGATCCCATCAGAACTCTGTAGTTAAGTGTGCTTGGGCGAGAGTAGTACTCGAATGGGTGACCTCTTTGGAAGTCCTCGTATCGCAATAATTTTTTTTCAGATGGGTCGTTCGACATTACGCGCGACTGGAACTATGGTCCGCTGGTTATATGCAAATGTGAGTCAAGAATCAGGGGCATTTTAATCGATATTAGAACGAGAAGGAGAGGTGCAGTGTGAACGCACAAGGAAACAAATGATGGGAGGGGGGGAGGGAAGAAAGAATGTATGTATTTTCAGCACGAAATTAAACAGGTGCGGTCACACCAGCACAAATGCACCGGATCCCATCAGAACTCCGCAGTTAAGTGTGCTTTGGCGAAAGTAGTACAATGATGGGTTACCTCCTGGGAAGTTCTCGTGTTTCACCCATTTTCTTTTTTTCAGATGTGCCGTTCGACGTTACGCGCGACTTTAATTATGGTCCGTAGACTTATTCACAAATGTGAGTCACGGCGCCGTGGCATTTTACTTGATATTTGAACGAGAACGAGAGGTGCAGTGCGCACACACAAGGAAACAAATGACGGGAGGGGGAAGAAATGAGAAGGAGGTTATGTATTTGCAGCGCGAAATTAAACAGGTGCGATCATACCAGCACTAATGCTACGGATCCCATTAGAACTCCGCAATTAAGTGTGCTTGGGCGAGAGTAGTACTCGAATGGGTGACATCCTGGGAAGTCCTCGTGTCGCACTAATTTTTTTTTTCAGACGGGTCGTTCGACGTTACGCGCGACTGAAACTAGGGTCCATTGGTTTATACACAAATGTGAGTCAGGAAGCAGGGGCATTTTAATCGATATTAGAACGAGAAGGAGAGATGCAGAGTGCACGCACAAGGAAACAAATGACGGGAGGGGGGATGGAGGGAGAAAAAGTGTATGTATTTGCGGCGCAGAATGAAAGATGAGTAATCATACCAGCACCAATGCAACGGATTCTATCAGAACTCCGCAAGTTAAGGGTGCTTGGGCGAGAGTAGCACTAGGATGGGTGACATCCAGCGAAGTCCTTATATTTCACCCATTTTCTTAGGAAGTCCTCGTGTTGCACCCATTTTTTTGCAGATGATTCTTTCGACGATACGCGCGACTTGAATTATGGTCCTCAGGTTTATTCGCAAATGTGAGTCACGGCACCTTAGCATTTTACTTGATATTAGAACGAGCACGGGAGGTGCAGTGCGCACGCACAAGGAAAGAAATGACAGGAGGGGGAAGAAAGGGGAAGGAGTTTATGTATTTGCAGCGCGTAATTAAACGGGTGTGATCATACCACCACTAATGCACCGGATACCATCAGAACTCTGCAGTTAAGTGTGCTTGGACGAGAGTAGTACTCGGATGGGTGACCTCCTGGGAAGTCCTCGTGTCGCAGCAATTTTTTTTTAGACGGGTCATTCGACGTTACGCGCGACTGGAACTAGGGTCCGCTGGTTTATGCGCAAATGTGAGTCAAGAAGCAGGGGAATTTTAATCGATATTAGAACGAGAAGAAGAGATGTAGAGTGCACGCACAAGGAAACAAATGACGGGAGGGGGGATGGAGGGAGAAAAAGTGTATGTATTTGCAGCGCAGAATGAAACATGAGCAATCATACCAGCACCAATGCAACGGATTCTATCAGAACTCCGCAAGTTAAGGGTGCTTGGGCGAGAGTAGCACTAGGATGGGTGACCTCCTGCGAAGTCCTTATATTTCACCCATTTTCTTAAGAAGTCCTCGTGTTGTACCCATTTTTTTGCAGATGATTCTTTCAACGATACGCGCGACTTGAATTATGGTCCTCAGGTTTATTCGCAAATGTGAGTAACTGCACCTTATCATTTTACTTGATATTAGAACGAGCACGGGAGGTGCAGTGCGCACGCACAAGGAAAGAAATGACGGGAGGGGGAAAAAAGGAGAAGGAGTTTATGTATTTGCAGCGCGGAATTATACAGGTGCGATCATACCAGCACTAATGCACCGGATCCCATCAGAACTCCGCAGTTAAGTGTGC
This sequence comes from Carica papaya, assembly GCF_000150535.2. The sequence continues at coordinate 123 of NW_019028647.1, read as the reverse complement.
TTGGGCGAGAGTAATACTCGGAGTGGTGACCTCCTAGGAAGTCCTCGTGTCACACTAATTTCTTTTCAGACGGTTCGTTCGACGTTACGCGCGACTGGAACTAGGGTCCGCTGGTTTATACGC
>NW_019028646.1:0-10369 GCF_000150535.2 Carica papaya | reverse complement strand
GAAATAAAAGATTAAGGTTAACATCCCTTCCACAATAACTTAAAAGTACTAAACAACATCACAGAATAAGTTTTCTGAAAGAAATACGAGAAATGAGAAAAATAAAGGAAACTATAAAGCATCTAGCATCTACTCGCAGTCTTTTTGTGAATCGGGCTAGGGAACCAGGTCCTCCTGATCTGAAATGGTTAAATAAGGAATGAGGTACACTAGCCCAGTAAGGACATCACGCTATATCACCGTCACAGAAGCAAAGGTTGGTAGAAAACCAAAAACAACCAATGGAGCACAAATTTTAAACCAGTACATTTATTTAAAATAAAACCATTTACCCTTTTTCTTACCCTTGGAGAACCTGTGAAAACAACCTATGAAGACAATAACATCATACAGATCACAATTTCATGCATAATCAATAACATAAAACATATCATAAATCTGTATTCATTAACAATAACTGATTATCACCGTTTCTCATTTTTACCAGCCTACTAATATCCATGGGGATCCATAGGGGTGTCCCCGCTACACATTAACGATTCTCCTTAACAATCTTAATTCCAGGGCCATCCCCATACCCCGTCCGGTATGAGCGCCAAGACATTAAACCTCAATACCTCGTCCGGTATGAGGATGAAGCAGGCTGTCTCCATACCCCATCAAGTATGAGCGCCAAATAACCAAGTCTCCATACCCCGTCCGGTATGAGACAATGTTCACGGTAGGATTTTCTATGAACCCGATTAGTCCACCATCTCCCTGGATATCTAGTGAGGCTGTCACCTTATCTGTTTTTCCGCAGTCTACGTTACCAAGTTGTACATAATCATATAAACAATAAACATGCACCCGGTAATACAATCATATTGTAAATTCTAAAATCACATAGTGGTCAAGTAAGACAGTAATACATGCATTTAAAACCATAGAATAGATAGACCAGATACCATAATGCATTTAAACTGTAAAATAAATCAAACAGGAATCGACAGAGAATAATGTCTGGTTTGGGCTCCATAAGCAACCTTAATTAATTATGCATATCTATTAATTTGCACAAAATACAGTATTATCATTTATTCAAACTTCAATTCCATGGTAGGAAATAGGGTGAGGGGTCCTTACTTGATTCAACATCGAAAACTAGATTGTTACTGCCCCTACGTGCAGTTCCTCGGTTCCCTGAATTTTTCATCAGGAACTGAAACGTGCTTACGGTACCTACACATGTCCCAAATAACCCAAAAATCAGACCCAGGGCCTATTTGGCCAATTTTAAAATTTTGGCACGGCTGCTCCGCCGTGCTAGGGCGATGGCGCCACTACTCATGTCAGCAATTCGCCTCGGATTGGCTGTTTTCTGCCATTTTTGGCTAAATTCAACAAAACTTGCATCGGTTCTTGTGAGAAAACACACTTAGGGCGCTCGGTGGGTCAAAAAAACGTAGAAAATTGAAACTCTCTGGTGGTGGGGCTCTTCGGTGTGGCGACTCCTCCAGCTCATGTTGCGGTTGGGTGTTTTGCTCTGCTCAACCTATAGAAGAGGAAACGGTGATCACAACGGTAGAAAATTCTGAGTAAAGGGTAGGATTTTTACTTCGTTTGGCAGCTAGAAATTCTCCAGTGCGGCAGTAGGTGGTGGCGGTCGGCTCCCCGGTGGCTGGGCTGTCTTCTTAGATGAGGGGCTCTGGCAGCTAGGGTTAGGGTTTGGGTGCTGATGGGTTTATTTGTATCTATCTGCTTTTGATCTGGGCTATCCATCGCATTTAATCTGAACCATCCGATCATGATTAAATAAGAAGTGAATATGGATCGTTCATCGCGATTTAATCTGGACCGTCTGTGTGGAATTCAATCTTGACCGTCTGTGTGTGATGCAATCTTGGCCGTCCGTGCGTGATGGAATCTAGGTCATCCGTGCCCATTTTTGATCTAGGCCGTCCATGTGCGCAGGAATGGATCTTAGCTGTTCGATTGTGCGCACGCGAATCGCCCACGTGGCTCCCTCTTGCGTGGCCTCCCGCGTCAGCGTCTCTGCCGCCTGGTGCATCCTGATTGGTCAGGGTTGCTGATCGGGCAGCTAACGTAGCATAACTTTTTTAAATTGAGTTTTGACTCCCGTTTTCTGATATTTCTTTCAAAAACACTCCTAGAACTTAAATTTTCACCCTTTTTATTATTATTATTACTATTATTTTCATTTAATCAAATTAAAATAAATTAAATTCAATTAACACATATTTATATTTATATAGAAATAATAAAATAACATAAAAATAATTCAAAAAAAATGGGGTGTTACAACTCTCCTCCCCTTAAAAAGAAATTTAGTCCCTCAAATTTGCCTCTTACTCTCGATCAAACAGCTGGGGGTACTGGGCTCTAAAGTCTGATTCTAGCTCCCATGCAGCCTCCCTTTTTGTGTGGTTCTGCCATACGACCTTTACAAAGAATATTTCTCGATTGCGGAGTAATCTACTCTTTCGATCCGTAATGCTGATTGGTACTTCCTTGTAGGATAAGTCCTCCTGGAGTGGGAGAGGTTTGTGGGCCAAGACATGAGAGGGGTACGGGTTATACTTGCATAGCATGGACATATAAAACACATTATGAACCTTGAAAAGTTTTAGAGGGAGTGCTAGTTTGTAGGCAGCAGTACCAATCCTGTCTAAGACTTCAAATTGTCCAATAAATCGGGGGTTCAATTTCTCCCTCCTGCTGAACCTACTAATTCCCTTGAAAGGAGTGACCTTAAGGAATACCCGGTCGCCTTTTTCAAATGCTAAATCTCTCCTCCGGGTGTCCGCATAACTCTTCTGCCTGCTTTGAACCATCTGAATGTTCTTCCTGATCTTAACTACGTTGGATGTAGTCTCCTCTACCAGCTCCGGGTCGAACAATTTTCTATCGCCCACTTCTTTCCAACAAATCGGTGATCTATATGGGCGCCCATATAACGCCTCATACGGAGCCATGCCAATACTCATTTGCTAGCAGTTGTTGTAGGCGAACTCTATCAGGGGTAGATGGTCGTCCCAATAGCCCCCAGAGTCAATGACACAAGCTCGGAGCATATTCTCAAGTGTACGGATTGTCCTTTCTTACTGTCCATCAGTCTGGTGGTGGAAGGCAGTACTGAGAGATAGCTTCGTTCCCATGACTTGCTGAAAGCTACTCCAAAACTGAGAAGTTAACCTGGGGTCCCTGTCGGACAACACTGTCACTGGGACTCCATGCAATCTGACTATTTTTTAGATATACATTCTTACCAATTTGTCCAAGGGATCGGTCATCCTGATAGTTAAGAAGTGGGAAGAATTGATAAGCTGGTCAACAACTACCCAGATGGCATCATGTCTTGAGCGTGCCTTAGGTAACCCTGTCACAAAGTCCATGGTGATATGTTCCCACTTCCACTCTGGGATCGGTAAAGGCTGAAGTAACCCGCCTGGGCGCTGATGCTCTGCCTTGACCTGCTGACATATCAAGCATTTAGACACAAAGTCAGCTATGTCTCTTTTTATCCCATTCCACCAAAACCGGGGTCGCATGCTTTGGTATATTTTAGTGTTTCTGATATGCATGGCAAACTTTGAGCTATGGGCCTCTATCATGATGTCTCTCTTTAACTTATTGTTTTCTACCCACCTTTACTTCCGTGGCGGTGAGGTAGTGTGATGTCTTTACTGGGCTGGTGTAGCTCATCTCTTATTTAACCATTTTAGATCAGGAAGACGTTGTTCCCGAGCCCGTTCCGCAGGAAGACGGCGAAGGGGACGCCTAAAGACTTTATAGTTATATTTATAGTTTTTATTTCGAGTATCTCTTTTAGTTAGTTTGTTCCTTCATGTTTGAGTACGTTTTGGTTATTGTGTAAGGGATGTTGATCAAAATTTTTATTACGCTTCCACATTTGAGATTTTTAATACATATATTTCATTTAAATTTCCAGGGCCGTTAAAGGGAAAGGTTAGAAACTTCAAAGAAGCTACTTATAATTGGGAATTATATAAATATATAATGTGTGTGTCTACATATATATAAATATAACCTTCTCAATTTATCAATATATATATGTGTGTGTGTGTGTGTATATAGATAATTTTTGTATGTATATCACGATACTAATTGTGCTGAATATCATAATAATAAATTAACGATTGTATAATCATATAATATATTTTTATAGATATAAATAATTAATGTTGTTGTATGTACGTACCAGGCAACAACTTCGTTGAAGCGTTTATTTCGCTGCCTTTGATGGAGGACGTTAAGATCACCGTTAGGACAGAACTTAGTGAGTAAACACGACCACCGATCACAAATGAATTTCATACTTATTGGTACCACATATGATTTGTGCCACATATGATTGCTCATACACCATCATATATATGAATTATATGTTTATATATATATATATATACCCACGTGTCAAGGCATCCGATGAAATGAGTAAGGAAGGGTAAACTTTCATATATAATTGACGATGTCATAAATCAAATCAATTAGTAAATGAATTTCATACTTATTTTTTATTGTACATATTATTTATATATTTCTTTACTGAGTTTTTTTAAAGAAATTTTAAAATTTTTTTTAAAAAGGTGGCCTATGCAATGAATGCAACAAAACATGAATTCTCAGTAATGAAGGAAAAAATAAAAATCTTTCTTGAGGTAATATTTTATTTTATATATTTTATAAAATTTATTTTCATATATATCTTTTTCTCTTATAGATTTCGTAAAATTTTTAATTGAATTTAAATTTACAAACTTATACAGTATAAAATATTCTACATTTTTAATTAATGTTAAACTGATAAATTTTAAATAGAACATAAGAGTTTTAACTACTATCATATTGTTATAATTCCTTATAATTATCAATGCCTATAATTATGCAACGGACAAAACAGATTTTCAATGAAGTAAAACTCATGCTGTATAAGTATGCAAATTTAAATTCAGTTAAAAATTTCGCAAAGTCCCAAAAAAAAAAAAGATATCCATGAAAATAAAATTTTATAGTATATATAAAATAAAATATTATCTTAAGAGAGATTTTCATTTTTTCCTTCACTAATGAGAATTCATGTTTGCATCTAATTCTTCCATGAAATTTTTATTCAAAAAAAGAAATTAAAAAAAAAACTCAAAAAAGAGATATATTAGTAATATCTCCAATAAAAAATAAGTATAAAATTCATTTACTACCCTTCTTTACTCTTTTTATCAAATGCCTTGACAAATTCCTCACATTTCAATGCCATTTGACAAGCGCGAATGCTGCAATTAATATCAGCTAATTATTTTTTAAAAAACAAAAATTGGCTACATCTATTAATTAAGTTATATGCATCAATCATAACACAATACAAATAATCTCCAAGTAAGAATACACATAAAAATACAATTTGACTCGAGATTAGTCAAGTGATGTACACTAATTACAATACAATACAAATAACTTTCAAATGATGATACACATAAAAATACAATCTGACTCAAACTTATAATCTCTTGTAAAAGAAGAAACACATAAGCTATTAAACTAATTATTTAATTAATTAAGTATACACATGTATAGTTAATTAAATTAATAATTATTTATCTTTTGGGTTGATATCTAAGTACTTTCATCCTTATCTATAAGAGTATGAGTTCAAATTAGGCTATACATCTCAGAACATATTATTTAAATATTAAAATGTACAAATTTTTACTAGCAAAAATTGTACTTGAGAATTTTTATTATTAAATATTTATTTTAAGATCAATAATAATACACATAAATACTCCAAATTAAAGAGTTTTAAGTTGTGATGATTAGTATTACTTATGTACCTTGAGGAGGCTCCTTTAATCTTGATGCAAAGTGCATAAATCTTAGGGAAATCCGCATAAGATAATTTGTCCTTGCTAATTAAGAGAAGAAAACCAAATAACTAAACCCATCAATTAATCAAATATGGTTAATAACTACTCAAATCTATATCGAGATATATATTACATACACATACAAAGCTTTATCCATGTCTGATAAGGTGATTTCAGATTTAGCCATGAAGGTGGAAAGCAAGTCATAGAAATAATTAGGACCGCAACTAGAATCTCCTTTCATTTTATACATTGCTATAAGAAAGTGATCTATGATATCCTTTTAAAAAAAATTGAATGCAAATCAATCAACGACATTGATAAATATACATGATCAGTAAACAAATAAGAGAAAAATAGATCAATTGTTAAGCATTAAATCTCTTGTTCCATCGAATGGATCATGTAGAGGAGTTGTGTGCTTTGATCCTCTTATTTCAAATGATTGGATAAGAGCTGTAACAACTCATACCTCCATAGGGAGTCGGGGTACCGTAAGAACTTATATTCCCAGCACGAAAAATACAATAAACTTCTATCTCCAATTAAAAATAAGTACGTCGAAGCATAGTGTTCACATCCCTCGACTATAAGGGTTAACCATTACATCTATCTAAAATCAAGAAAACATCTAATTAAAGTTTGTGTAATTCATCCTTTCCTACATGTGCATCATAGAGAACACTGCCTCTCCTCACCCAGATCGTCTCCAAGAGTTTGTTTTTTCTGTTGTTAATCCTATTCCTACTTCCAAACAACATCACTTTCACCCTCACAGAGAATATTGTCTCTGCTAACCTAGATTTGCCTCCCAGAATTTTATATTTATTTATTTTTTAATCCTTTTCCAGTTTGTTTCCCTGTTTATGCTCAACAATACCACTATTTTCCAAATAAATGTCAAGGGAATTAAATACAAAAGATAACAGAATAATAATTTATAAACATACATCATATTCAGACCACTATTTCCCCCTTTTTTTTATTTCCTATTCCTCTCACATTCCCATCCTTTCAATTTTCCTCCAACGTTTCTAGCATATCTCCTCTGTCCTCTCCTCATAGCTGTCCATACAATAATTCCATCATTTCGTCCGATCTTCTGTTTCTCCTTAGATCTCACTCTCCATTTTTTTTATTTTTACTCCTGGTTCTAATATGATTTCAAAAAAATATCCCTATTCCCAAATCAACTCATTTCTTTCCAAAAAATATCTCAAATAATTTAGAAGATTCTATTCAAGTGGTGAGAGTCAAATTTCACTTACCTTTGTTCTCAGTGACTGCATTAATCTGATTAACGGATTCCTCCAAAGTTCTGCTCCTGATTCCACCACTAGCTGATTAATCTGATTGAAGAATCACACAAAATCTTCCTTTCAGTTTACCCTTGCTGCGAATTTTCTTCCTCTCCCTCTTTCCCTGCAGCCTGACATCCTCTTTTAAAGTGAAGGAGGAACCATCAGAATCGTTGAGGATGGCAACGAAATCCCTAAATTAAATAGAGGTTACAAAATAGTTTTTGATAATTGAGGCATAATCAATATTTTTACTTTTAATAATTAAGGTAGGAACTAATAACATCTTCTTAAATATAATTATATATTTATATATTTAGTTTTTGAAAAGAAGATTTTTATCTCTTTAATTGCTTAAGTAGTAATCAAATTTTTAAATTTTAAAGACTAATGAAGAAAATAAATCTTTAAACATTAACTTCTAATAAGCCTTCTATTCTTTAAATTTATTATTCTTTAAGTGTAATCTTATAACAGTTTTTTTATAGAAAACATAATGAAAAAAATGTTAAAACTCTAAAATATTTTATTACGTAAGTTCAAAATAATGAAAATAAGATTTCCATCTCTTTAATTTTTAAATTTTGAAGAGTAATGTAGAAAGAAATCTCTAAATTTTGACTCCTAGTAAGCATTCAATTCTCTATATTTAGATATTTTTTAAGTATAATCTTATAATAATTCTTTTAAAGATTACATACTTTAGAATGAAAAATAATGTTAAAACTCTAAAATATTTGATTACATAAGTTTAAAAATAGATTATGATGCTTTTATGATTTTTTTCTTTCTTGATGCTTTTGACTTTTCTTTCAATCTTTCTTTAATGCTATGATTTATATTTACGATGCAATATTTAGATAGAAAACAATAAGATAGTTTTTTTATAAAATTATTTCTATTAATTTCTTCACTACAATATAATTTCTTCATAATCTTATCCTCACATTTGTTATTGTGTTACGATGTGATCAATTTTAGGTGATCTAGAAATATAAGAAGAGTTAGAAAATAATCGGGAGAAAGAGGAGGAAAAACATAAGGAAATGAAATAGGAAAGCAAGAGTTAGACTAGAAGCATTATAGAGGTAAGTTCTCTTTTTTTTTCCTAACGCATAACGCACAATTAAATAGTAATTATAAAGTAAATTCGTTATAAGGAGTCATATTCTTCCAACGATTCCTAAGTTTCAGACTACGAACTAACTCAAATCACATATTTGACTTTTCATGAAATTACCTCTCTACCCTAAATAACAGAAAAACATAAAAGTACAATCTAAATTAAATATGTCCAAAAGTATATACTTGTACTTACGTTAAGCAGTATTAAATATGTCTTGTTCATTCGGTTCAATTTTTACTTTTTTTGTAGTTACTAGTAATCCTTTACAGCTGAATGAGGTATATATTCATTAATTTTATTTTTGAACCACTCATACTTTTAGCTTGAATTCACTGAATGAAATTTTATTTCATAATCCTTCATATATGGAAGATCAACTAGAATTGAGTTCTCAAAAAACATAAATAAGAGAGTTTAAATATTAAAATTGTAATATATTATTAAATTATAAAATATTGGAGAAATGTAGCAATTAAATTTCTTAAGAAAATGATTAAACTTGTTTAGAAATTAAAGCCAATGGGACAATTAGATATGTATACAAATATTTTAACTTCTAATACTATACTATACTATATCTATTTTTACAATATAGTTTCTCACTGTGACCCACAACCTAAAAATTTTTCCTAATTTCTTCATGTACAAATTGAAAATATATACATATATATGAGGTTAATTTCTATTATTATTAGTAATATATTTATTTTTTTGTTTTTGATATTTTTTGTGGTATAGATTGAGAGAAAGATCGTGGCTAATGCTAGAACCAAATGAAGCAAAAGTTGTTGAATGCTATATGTTTAGTTTCCTTTATGAGTTGAAGCTAAAAATTAAAAACTTACAACTCTGTAGTAATGCAAAACTATGTAATGAATAAAATATGAGTTTGCAAGAAATATCTTATCATCACTCTCTAATCACTCTCTCAGACAATGCTTTACATAGCAGTTGAATTTTTTCAACTGATCTGGACTCAACCGAGGAAATGTATTAAAAAGTTCTATTGTCAAGCATTAATTTAGATGGCACGGTGATGATTTATGAGACTAAAAAATACCATAACCAATCCAAAATGATTTACAAGATATAGAAAATGTCATAATCGAACAGTAGAGTTAAAATAATGTAAGGGTATTCCCGATTTTGAATACCTTTCACTCCTATAGTACTATGTATATGATATAAAGTCTGTAAACAAGAAACAATTTGTTTAATCTCCAATCTAGGAAGATTTTTCAAGCTAATGCTAATCCTAAATCAACATATCACCTTTAAATTAAGATCCTATGATACACGAATCATTGCTCAAAAGTTGATTGTTATACATTTAAGTTTTTCATATAAGTAAGTTAAGCCACAAATTGAAGTTACCTATCCTTGTGTGAAAGCAACTTCATATTCTTATATTTTATAAGCCTTTCAGGAGTTCTTCCGACAACACTTTCTCTTGGGGTTAACACTTATCATGCAAGAGAAGGCATTGACAAGCTTAGAATCCTCTTTAGTTATAAAAATTTTGGCTGCACTTGGGTCTACAAGTAGAAGCTTAACCACAAGGTATCCAATAATTAACCATGTTTGGAATAACTGTGCTTGTTTTCTGATGAACCTTCCTCTTTTTGTGTCAAAGTATTCAAGCCATTTGTCTCTTAATATGCGTTTTTCAGCAACTTCAATAGCTCTTGCAGCGATTTCTGGTCTTTTCATCTTTATGGCTACAACAGTAAGCTGTAAAAAGTTCATTTTTAAAATCTTAAGCCGCACTGCCTTCATTCCTTTATTATTGCTTTATTTTATAAAACATCAACAATATGTCATATTCTATTGGATCCAAGCATGACAACTCAGGAAACTTATACCTAAATATAACTTCTACAAAGGGTTCTTTGGAGCAATGAAAAAAAATTAGTAGCAGAGAGAATATTTAATCATAACAAACTAACCTGCCATAGCAGAGTTTGGCCAAGAACCACCATTATAGTAAGACCAAGGCCTGCATAAGAAGGGAAATGTAGTGAGAAATGTTAAAGATAATGGAAGAAATAGATCAAAAATAA
>NW_019028645.1:0-10357 GCF_000150535.2 Carica papaya | reverse complement strand
TATTACAAGAATGAGCCCATAACTATATGGTGCCACAAATAATTAGTGGTGTTGGTTAAGAAGATTGGAGTTACAAGGAGTTACATAACAATTATATGCCTATAATTAGCCTAGTTATTGTTGGAGTTGCAATTGTAATTACCACATAATTAACCTAGTTATTATGGGAGTTACAATTGTAGTTATTGTATTGTAACTTATCATTGATTTCTTTGGCTATAAATACCAAATGAACTCTTCTTTGTGGACATCAAGAGTTGTAGTCAAACATTTCAAAATTGAGTTGAGAGTGTTTTGGCTTTCTTTTCACTTTATGCACAAGGTGTTGATTTGGAATACAATTGTTATCACTTATATTTCAATTTTGATTTCCTATTTCAATTGTTCTTGGTACTTGTTTGAATTGGATACAAGGGATATTATTTATCTTTCTTGGGTTCTCTTTAACTTCTACCATTTGGGTGATTGAACAAATTTGATTCCCTTTTTACTTGTGATCTAAATTCCGTTTTAAACCGATTGAAGAGTTCTAAGGTTCAAGCAAGGGTCTTGGGGTTCCGCATCAATTTTACATAAACATTTCTTTTGACCTAATATGCACAAATATGTTGAGAAAATTTGTGTGCAATGCATCTCATGTAGACAAGCTCAATCTAGAGTTTAACCACATAGATTATATATGCCATTACCCATTTCTATACATTCTTGGGTTGATATTTCTATGGACTTTTTGTTGAGTTTGCCCAGGACTAGAAAAGGTCGAGACTCAATATTTTTTGTTGTTGATCGTTTTTCAAAATGGCACACTTTATACCATGTCACAAAACAGATAATGTCATACACATAGCGGATTTGTTTTACCGCAAAGTTGTTAGAATGCATGGCATTCCTAAACCATTGTGTCCGATAGGGATATTAAATTTTTAAGCCACTTTTGGCGAGTTTTGTGGTCCAAATTTGGGACCAAACTTTTATTTTCTACTACTTCACATCCACAAACGGATGGTCAAACTAAAGTAGTAAATAGAACACTTAGTACATTATTACGTGCTTTAATTGGAAGGAATGTTAAAACTTGGGAAGATACGCTACCATTTGTTGAATTTGCTTATAATCGGAGTATACATTCTTCTACTGAGTTTTCTCCTTTTGAAATTGTGTATGGTTTTAATCCCTTAACTCCACTTGATTTGTTGCCTATTCCTATAAGTGACATTTCTAATTTGGATGGACGTAAGAAAGCCCAAATGGCTAAAGCAAGGCAGAACATTGAAAAAAAAAATGAACAAGTAGCATCCCATGTTAATAAAGGAAGGTGAAAGATTCCATTTGAACCTAGGATTGGGTGTGGGTTCATTTGCGCAAGGAACGATTTCCATCAAATCATAGCCAAAATCAATTAAAATGTCTACAAAGTGGACCTACCAGGTGAATATAGTATTTCGGCTACATTTAACATATCTGATTTATCCCCTTTTTCAAATTGATGCAGGAATTGATTCGAGAATGAATTCTTTTGAGGGGAGAGGGAATAATGCAAACAAGGCTAAAAACACTCAAGATACTCAAAGAGCATCAAAAGGTGACTTTGAGAAAATTTTAAATGATGTGAACACAAATAAAGTTCCAAACCTAGAAAGTTTCAGCGGACCAGTAACAAGATCAAAGGCAAAGAAGCTTAAAGAGTTACTCCAAGTTTTCACTCAAAAATATGTGGATGATGGGCTGGCCAATTGTGGAAAGTTCAAATATGAGTTTTTTGAACAACCCAAATTCGTAACTTTAATCGGGTTTAAATGATTTAGGATAATTTGGGCTTGTTTGAGTCTTATTGGTAATGGATAAATAAGCCTTGTGAATAGGCGGGATTAGTTGAGTTGTTTTAAGTATTTTGGATTGTTTTATTTTAGTTTGAGTTAAGTACACATAGTCAAGTGTAACTCATTTGGGCTTAAGTTTTGTCTTAATGTTATTACAAGAATGAGCCCATAACTATATGGTGCCACAAACAATTAGTGGTATTAGTTAAGAAGATTGGAGTTACAAGGAGTTACATAACAATTACATGCCTATAATTAGCTTAGTTATTGTTAGATTTATAATTGTAATTATCAATCACATAATTAGCCTAGTTATTGTAGGAGTTACAATTGTAGTTATTGTGTTGTAACTTATCATTGATTTCTTTGGCTATAAATACCAAAGGAACTCTTCTTTATGGACATCAAGAGTTGTAATCAAATATTTCATAATTGAGTTAAGAGCGCTTGGCTTTCTTTTCACTTTATGCACAAGGTGTTGATTTGGAATACAATTGTTAACACTTGCATTTCAATTTTGATTTCCTATTTCAATTGTTCTTGGTGCTTGAATTTGCTTATAATCGGAGTATACATTCTTCTACTGAGTTTTCTCCTTTTGAAATTGTGTATGGTTTTAATCCCTTAACTCCACTTGATTTGTTGCCTATTCCTATAAGTGACATTTCTAATTTGGATGGACGTAAGAAAGCCCAAATGGCTAAAGCAAGGCAGAACATTGAAAAAAACAATGAACAAGTAGCATCCCATGTTAATAAAGGAAGGTGAAAGATTCCATTTGAACCTAGGATTGGGTGTGGGTTCATTTGCGCAAGGAACGATTTCCATCAAATCATAGCCAAAATCAATTAAAATGTCTACAAAGTGGACCTACCAGGTGAATATAGTATTTCGGCTACATTTAACATATCTGATTTATCCCCTTTTTCAAATTGATGCAGGAATTGATTCGAGAATGAATTCTTTTGAGGGGAGAGGGAATAATGCAAACAAGGCTAAAAACACTCAAGATACTCAAAGAGCATCAAAAGGTGACTTTGAGAAAATTTTAAATGATGTGAACACAAATAAAGTTCCAAACCTAGAAAGTTTCAGCGGACCAGTAACAAGATCAAAGGCAAAGAAGCTTAAAGAGTTACTCCAAGTTTTCACTCAAAAATATGTGGATGATGGGCTGGCCAATTGTGGAAAGTTCAAATATGAGTTTTTTGAACAACCCAAATTCGTAACTTTAATCGGGTTTAAATGATTTAGGATAATTTGGGCTTGTTTGAGTCTTATTGGTAATGGATAAATAAGCCTTGTGAATAGGCGGGATTAGTTGAGTTGTTTTAAGTATTTTGGATTGTTTTATTTTAGTTTGAGTTAAGTACACATAGTCAAGTGTAACTCATTTGGGCTTAAGTTTTGTCTTAATGTTATTACAAGAATGAGCCCATAACTATATGGTGCCACAAACAATTAGTGGTATTAGTTAAGAAGATTGGAGTTACAAGGAGTTACATAACAATTACATGCCTATAATTAGCTTAGTTATTGTTAGATTTATAATTGTAATTATCAATCACATAATTAGCCTAGTTATTGTAGGAGTTACAATTGTAGTTATTGCGTTGTAACTTATCATTGATTTCTTTGGCTATAAATACCAAAGGAACTCTTCTTTATGGACATCAAGAGTTGTAATCAAATATTTCATAATTGAGTTAAGAGCGCTTGGCTTTCTTTTCACTTTATGCACAAGGTGTTGATTTGGAATACAATTGTTAACACTTGCATTTCAATTTTGATTTCCTATTTCAATTGTTCTTGGTGCTTGTTTGGATTGGGTTCAAGGGATATCATTTATCTTTCTTGGGTTCTATTTAACGTCTACCATTTGGGTGATTGAACAAATTTGATTCTTTTTTACTTGTTATCTAAATTATGTTCTACACCGATTGAAGAGTTCTAAGGTTCAAACAAGGGTCTTAGGGTTCCACATCATTTGGTTCCATTGCCTAACCCAATTAAAGTTACGAATTTGGGCTGTTCAAAAAGCTCATATTTGAATTTTCATAATTGGTCAGCCCATCATCCATATGTTTTTGAGTGAAAACTTGGAGCAACTCTTTAAGTTTCTTTACCTTTGATCTTGTTATTGGTCTGTTAAAACTTTTCAGGTTTGAAACTCTATTTTTATTCACATCATTTGAAATTTGCTCCAAGTCACCTTTGGATGCTCTTTAAGGATCTTGAGTATTTTTAGCCTTGTTTGCATCGTAGGAGTCCAAGACCCTATAAGCTGCAAAGGTTAAACGATTGTGGAGAAGTAAAGGTGATTAAGCAAGTTATAATTCTATTCTCCATTGAGATCTAGATATACTGATGAAGTATTATGTGATATATAGTACCCATGTAACTGGTCATTTGTTGTTAGGGCAAAACCTTGGCAATTTGATAGAAGAGCCATATATGATGGGTATACAAATAGGTACTTAGTTACTTTGAATGATAGAGATTTCACACTTGGGCCATTATCTCCTTCAGAAGTATATAAGGATAAAATGAAAATGATAAAAGCATCTAATGGGAATTCGAGTAGTGAGAAAAGTAAAAGAAATGAGGAAAAAGAGGCTGGAAAAGAAAAAAAAAAACAGCCCATTGGTGAGTGATTGCACTAGTGAGAAAAAGACAGAGGGAAGCACAAGAGAGAAAAGTATAATGAGAGAAGAAAAGAGTGAAAATAAACTAGGTTTGTATTCAAAGGAAAGGGAATTAAGGAGTGCTTATGCAAGTAAGAAAGCTTTGATAGTGCTTAGGTTTAGAGAATTTTATTTCTCTAAAACTAACCTTAAGCCAAATATGCTTAGTATGTTTGTTTCTTTATTGCAGGAGTTTGAAGATGTGTTTCCAGATTATATGCCAAATAGATTACCACCTCTAAGGGTTAATGAACATCAATTGATTTCATCCCTAGTTCTGCAATTCCTAATAGACCAACATATAGGAGTAATCCAGATGAAACAAAAGAACTCCAAAGGTAAGAAGATGAACTCTTAGCAAAAGAGTATGTAAGGGAGAGCATGAGTCCATGTGCAGTTCCTGTGTTGCTAGTTCCTAAGAAAGATGGATCATGGAGGATGTATGTTGACTGTCATGCAGTCAATAAAATCACTGTAAAGTATTGTCATCCTATTCCTAGATTAGATGACGTGTTTGAATTGCATGATGCATGTATTTTTACAAAGATTGATCTGAAAAGTGGATATCACTAAATTCGCATGAAACCAGGTGATGAATGAAAGACTGTATTCAAAACTAAATATGGTTTGTATAAGTGGATGGTTATGCCATTTGGTTTAACTAATGCACCTAGTACATTCATGAGGTTAATGAATTATGTCTTGCATGAATTTCTTAGAAAATTTGTTGTGGTTTACTTTGATGATATTCTGATTTATATGAAGTCTTTGGATGATCATCTTGTGCATGTTAGAACTGTTCTAGAAGTTTTGAGAAAAGAATAATTGTTTGCTAATTTACATAAGTGTATTTTTTGTCTTGATCAAGTTGTGTTTTTAGGGTTTATTGTTAGTGCAAAGAGAGTTGAGGTTGATAGTGTCAAAGTGAAAGCTATATAAGAATGGCCAACACCTAGGAGTGTGTCTGATGTGAGGAGTTTTCACAGGCTGGCTAGTTTTTACAGAAGATTTATGAAAGATTTCTCAACTATTGCTGCTCCTTTAACTGCAGTGGTTAAAAAAGAGGTTGGATTCAAATGGGGAGAGGAGCAAGAGCATGCATTCAAAACTTTGAAGGATAAATTGTGTTCTATACCTGTTCTTTATTTACGTGATTTTTCTAAAATTTTTAAAATTGAATGTGATGCAGAATAAACGTCCAATTGCATACTTCAGCGAAAAGTTAAATGAAGCACCATTGAACTATTCTACTTATGACAAGGAGTTATTTGTTTTAGTTTGTGCACTACAAGTGTGGCAGTGTTACCTACTTCCAAAAGAATTTGTGATTCATACTGATCATGATGAGCCCCTCAAGAATTTGAAGGGACAAGGGAAGCTGAATGAAAGACATGCAAAGTGGATAGAGTTCATTGAGACTTTTCCTTATGTGATTCGTTACAAGGAACGTAGAGACAATGTGGTGGCAGATGCATTATCTAGAAGGTACGTTTTTATTTCTTCACTTAGTTCTAAGTTGTTAGAATTTGAGCAACTCAAAGATATGTATGCTACTGATTCTGATTTTTGCAATATTTATACTGCTTGTGAACATGCTAAATTTGATAAGTTTTATAAGCATGAGGGATTTTTATTTCGTGGAAGAAAATTGTGTGTGCGTACATGTTCATTGCGTGAATTGCTTGTTTTTGAGTCTCATAGTGGGGGATTAATTGGTCATTTTGGTGTGCATAAAATTTTGGACATTATGACTGAGCATTTTATTGGCCAAACATGCGTAGGGATGTTGAGAAACTTTGTTCATCTTGTATTGCATGTATACAGGCTAAATCTAAGTCCAAACCCCATGGTTTACACACTCCATTACTAGTTCCTACTCAACCTTGGACTGACATTTCTATGGATTTTGTATTAGGTTTTGCGTAAAACTAGAAGAGGTAAAGATAGTATATTTGTGGTAGTTGATAGGTTTAGTAAAATGGCACATTTCATTGCATGTCACAAAACCGATGATGCAACAAACATTGCTGATATGTTCTTTAGAGAAGTAGTAAGGTTACATGGTGCACTAAGACTATTGGTCATCCACAAACTGATGGTCAAACTAAAGTTGTCAATCGAACTTTGGAAACTTTGTTGCGTGCTGTTATTGGTAAGAATTTGAAAACTTGGGAAGATTGTTTGCCGTTCATTGAGTTTGCATATAATCGTACTATTCATTCTTTTACAAGTTTTTCACCTTTTAAAATTGTGTATGGTTTTTATCCATTAACTGTTTTGGATTTAATATTACCTTTAAGTGAAATTTTTAGTTTAGATGGTAAGATGAAGGCTGAAATGGTTAAAGCTATCCATAAGAAAGCATGTGAGCAGATTAAAAAGAAGAACCAAGTTTATGCGCAAAGGGCTAATAAAGGGTGAAAACAACTTATACTTGAACCTGACGATTGGGTTTGGGTGCATATGCAAAACGAAAGGTTTCCAAAACAAATGAAGTCAAAGTTGGATCCGAGAGGCAATGGACCATTTCAAGTGTTGGAGAAAATCAATGACAATGCTTATCAAATTGATCTCCCTGATGACTATTCTAAGTCCGCTACTTTTAACGTTTCTGATCTTTCTCCGTTTGATATAAATGCATATTCGAGAACAAATTCTTTTGAAGGAGGGAATGATCCAGACATGGGTTGAAAAGACATTCAAGAGAAGCATGAAGAAGATATTACAATGCCAATTGGTCCAATCGCAAAATTTCAAGCCAAGAAGCTAAAACATACATTTCAAGGCTTTCTACAAAGATGTACAATAAGAACTTAGCGCATATGAACTATTTTAAAAGTCAAAGAAAATAAAGAAGATCATTAATTTTGTCCAAGTGTGTGGACAAAATTTAGAATGAATGTCTAGGATCATTTTGGTCATTTCTTAGATAATTAAATTATGTTTATGTTTCCCTAAGTCATTTAATACTATGTTTTCTGAGGTCATTTAATACCATGTTCCCTAGGTCATTTAAATTATGTTCATGTTCCTTAGGTCATCTAATTATGATCATTTCGAAAAATCTAGGTGTTTTAGCCTATAAATATCTCCTTTTGCAATGTAATATGACACATTTCGATTATTGAATGAATTTCATTACCTTTAGTAGAATTTTGGCAAGTGAGAATTCTTACTCTTTTTGTCGTATCAAGAATTGAATTAACTTATCAAGTTATCTTATGGTGTTTATTCATTCTTGCTTCTTTCATCCCAATCACCCAAGTTCTCAATTACAGGTTAGTTGTGGATTTGGTAGGGAGGATTTGTTTAGGGTTCCAAGTTATCTATGCTAAATATATATGTAGAGTTCTTGATGTAATTTTTGATTCTCGGGTTTCGTATCACATCTTCATGTAGCTTCTTTGACCAAATCTGCCTTTTCCTTTCCATCTAAACTAGTTCTTTCATTACATGGTAAAAGAACAAAATCCAAAGGAGTTAAAGGATTAAAACCATAAACAACTCAAATGGTGAATAACCAGTAGTAGAATGCACAACTCTATTATATGCGAACTCAACAAATGGAATGCACACTTCCCAAGTCTTCAAATTCTTTTGGACAATAGTACGCAACAAAGTTCCTAGAGAGAAATTCACAACTTTAGTTTGACCATCAGTTTGTGGGTGACAAGTAGTAGAAAACAACAACCTAGTTCCTAATTTACTCCACAAAATTTTCCAAAAATGACTTAGAAACTTTGCATCCCTATCACTTCCAATTGTTTTTGGAATTCCATGCAAACCTACTACTTTCCTAAAGAACAGATTTGCAATGTTAGTGGCATCATCAGTTTTATTACAAGGTATGAAATGCGACATCTTTGAAAACCTATCATCCGCTACAAAAATTGAATCTTTTCCTTTCCTTGATCTAGACAAACCCAAAACAAAATCCATTAAAATATCAATCCAAGATTCACTAGAAAAAGGTAAAGGGTGTATACAATCCTTGATTCAAAACTTTAGATTTTGCTTGTTTGCACCCAACACATCTATCACAAATTCTTTGCACATCTCTCCTCATTTTAGGCCAATAGAAATGTTCCTTGAAAGTATCTAAAGTTTTTAAAATATCAAAATGTCCCATTAAACCTCCCCCATGAGATCTTTAACAAGCAACCTTTGCATAGAATAAATAGGATGCACAACTTATTCTCTTTAAATTACCTATCCATTCTATAGAACTTACCGAATGTAACTTTCTCACATGCCTTAAAAATGTTAGAAAAATCAGAATCATTTTCGTAAAGAGATTTAACATGTTCACCTAAAGCATTGAGTTAAAGCATACCTTCTTGAAGGTGCATCTGCCACAACATTCTCTATGCCTTGTTTATACTTAATCACATAAGAAAATGTTTCAATAAACTCAACCCATTTAGCATGCCTCTTATTCAACTTACCTTGCCCCTTTAAGAACTTTAATGTTTGATGATCAGTTTGAGTGACAAATTCTTTGGGCCTTAGGTAATGCTGCCAATTATCCAAAGCTCGAACCAAAGCATAAAGTTCCTTGTCATAAGTAGACTAGTTCAATGAAGCACCATGGAGCTTTTCACTAAAGTAGGCAATTGGTCTTTTTCCTTGCATAAGAACAGCCCCAACACCAACACCTGAAGCATCACACTCAATTTCAAAAGAATTAGCAAAGTTAGTAAAAAAAAAATGTGCCGAACAAAGCTTATCTTTTAACAAATTAAATGCTCACACTTGATCCTTATCGCACTTGAAAACGCAATTCTTTTTTATTACTTCCGTAAGTGGTGCACCAATGGAGCTGAAGTCTTAAACGAATCGCCTATAAAAACTAGCCAAACCATGAAAACTTCTTACCTCACTTATCAATTTAGGAATAGGCCAGCTCTTAATAGCACTAACCTTCTTCTCTTCATCAACTTCAACACCTTGCTTACTCACAACAGAACCTAAAAACACAATTCGATCTAAACAAAAAGATCACTTCTTGAAATTACCATACAACCTCTCTTTTCTCAAGGTAACTAAAACACTCCTCAAATGTTCTTCATGTTTATTCAAATCTCTGAATACGCAAGGATATGATCAAGTACACAATAATAAATTTTACAATAATAAATTTTCCATTGAAAATTTTCAAAACATGATTCATAAGTTTCATGAAAGTACTTGATGCATTACTTAAACTGAAAGGCATAACCAACCATTCATATAATCCATACTTTGTTTTGAAAGCAGTTTTCCATTCATTGCCCTCTTTCATCCGAATTTGATGATAACCACTTTTCAAATCAGTTTTGCTTAAAATAGTAGAGCCATATAATTCATCAAGCATATCATCTAACCTAGGAATAGGATGACGATACTTTACCGTAATGTTGTTAATCGCACAGCAGTCAACACATACGCCAAGAACCATCTTTCTTAGGCACCAACAATACCGGAACAACACATGGATTCATACTTTCTCTAACAAATCCCTTGTCCAACAACTCCTAAACTTGCCTTTGAAGCTCCTTGGTCTCCTCGGGATTACTTCTATAGACTGTTTGTTTGGAATTGAGGCATCGGGTATGAAATTTATTTGATGCTCAATACCTCTAATGGTGGCAATCCATTTGCTATCTCTTACGGAAAGACATCTTCATATTCATGCAAAAGAGAAACAAACACACTAGGCAAAGAAACATTAAGGTGGTTAGTGTTCAGATAAAGTTCCTTGTACATAAGCAAAGTATACTTTTCCTTGAAAATCAAGCTTCCTTAATTTCACTCCTTCTTGTATACGAGCTCACTTGTTTCTTTTTACACTCATTTGAATTCTGCCCCTTTCTT
>NW_019028644.1:0-10334 GCF_000150535.2 Carica papaya | reverse complement strand
TTTTTTATTATTCAAAGAGAAAAAGGACATGCGACTTCCATTTTGTTAATAAAATTATCTTTTATTTAAGGAAAAATATGTCATACTTAACCTATAGCCAAACGCTTAAAAGGATTTATCCCCAAAGAAAATTATCAGTCACTTTGCCAACAAAGAGCTAATTATTTGGAATTAATTAACAGCATCCTGTATAAAATAAACTAATAGAGTAATATAATAAGATGAATAAAGATTAATGATTGATATGTATGCATGAGGGAGCTTTACATGTAAAGTAACCCTATAAGCAATCCAATATTTAAAAGTATGCCCGTAGGACTTCTGATATTACCTTTTTCATTTTCTTGTGTATCTAACAAATTTTTTTTGCCCTAAGATAAAGTACATTTGTATTAAATTTATTGATTAAAAAATAACAATCTCGTGCAAGAAAAACAAATATTTTTTTTTCAAAAAAGATGATAAAAGGAGAACTTTATTGTGTAATTTATATTTTTAATATAGTTATAGCTATCAGAGCCATATTTTGATACAACTTCTCCCTCATCCTTTTCACAAATCAATCCAACAATGTTTCCCATTTCCTCTTGCTCCCTAATGTTCTTTGTAACCATCTATCATTATTTATTTCTATCAAACTCACCCCTATTCATTATTTTGGTATGCAAAACACAATTTATTCATATATTAGCTATCTAAATTCTTCTAGATATATTAACAGCTCTAATACCATGTTATCTTGTGAGAATTGAAAATTTTGTTTTATTATTGAGATACCACTATTTATAGGCATATTATGTATATAGTTTTACAAAGAAAAAATTAAATGAAAATTAAATACACATTTACATCGTAAATGCACTAAAAATTTTGGAATAATACATGAGATATGAATTTATATTATTGGAAATAGTATATTATGGTGATGTTGGCGATAGCAGGAAAACAAGCTGACTAGTCGTTGTGGTGTGGAGTGAGGTGTTAATTGGAAAAGTGAATAGAAATTTAAAAAGTTGTAAAGGTCTAGCATATATGCACTATCTTCAAGCGTCTGTGAATGAGTGAGAGGGAGTAACAAAGTTGGGTGGAAGAGAGGAACGAATGGGTTTAAGAGGATATTTGTAAAAGCTTGGAGATCTTTGGTTGGTGTGGGTGATATGTGTTCTTTTTGTTGTTTCTTTTTATCTTTTTAGTGCACATATAGCCAGAGGAACGCTTGTTCCAATTCTCAGAATCTATTAGGTATTCATTAACTCATATAGGCATGATCCTTGGAGCTTCTATACATACAATATGAAATTCACGCATGACCAAAGTTAATGAATTCTATGTCTACTAGTTTAGACAGGTAGGTCTCTCGAAAAACCCTTTCATATTGTTGTTAACATCATCACACATACACATATAGGAATTTATTTTAGATGTGTAATGTAGTGTTTAGACTATGTTGTCTTTATTTATGCCTTTTTTTGTGATTATTTTATGCTCCAAGATCTCATGTATTTTAGATGATGCTAGTGGTTGATTTTGCTATATAAGCATTCATTATGGTTCTTTTTATAAATATACTTTTTATGGATAAACGGTATATTATTTTTCAGAAAAATATTACTTCTAAAATATAGAATTGAAAGTTAGGATTTAGATTTTTTAGTCACAATTCATACATTTTATTAATTAGATGACACAACCTCTTAAAGATAATCTACAAAAAAGCACAATTTGAATCTAAAATCTCTCATGAATAGAAGAAATACCAATCATATTGTTAAGGAAAGTTTAGTTTGATCCAATTTTAAAATGGTATAATAAAAGTAATATATATGAAAACTTTTGTATTGATTTTTGTAATAGCTGCAAAATTCTTAAAGAAATCAAACATATATTTCCTACCAATTTAATGCAGTAAAAATATAAAAGTGTTATCTCTCTTTCAATAAAAGAATGATACTAGCCTGGTACTAATAAATATGCCTTCTCCTTGACACTTTATATTAGTCTTTTAGATAATTTTTTTTTTCAAAATGAAATATAATTTAACAATAGTAATTAACCATTTTAAACAAAATAAAAGTACCATTAAACAATATATCCGATTACCACAATGTAGATTGAGAAGAAAAAGAAAAAGGCGCAACCATGTCCAAAAAACAATTAGAAGGAAACAATTCATTATGCATTACTGATTCCAACCTTTAACATAATTATGATATTCTACAGATTGCATACTGGTATACATATAAATAACTAAAACTAGTTAAAGATTATACATACGACGGGCGAATTCGCAAGTGCACAAAATCGTTCAAATAATAAAGTGATAAATAAAGTATCGTCCTACAAGGATTGTGTACCAAGTACAAGAATTGTAGAAATTCTATTATTGTCTGGAAATCAAAATTTAATAATAATTTAATTAAAGAAAAATAATTAAATTAATGAAAACATCGGTGTAAACCCATCAGAGTAATTGATTTCACCTAAATCTTAGGTATATCCAAGTTTTAATTTCACAATCAATTTAATCTAGTTTGCAATGATTGAACAAACCTAATGTACTTTTGGTTTTCCTCCCAGTATTCACTAGGTTTATCAATTAACAACTACTAACTGTTTATAACAATTATTAATTTTAACATGACTTTGTTAAAAAAATAACGAAAATTTTCATCCCAAAAATCTACAATTTGAAAGCAAAAACATAAAATAAAAATAAAAATAAATTACTTGCTTAATTTTCCTCAATCCGCTGCTTAGTTGCAAGGCCACTTCTTTTTTCTCACCAGATTTTGGTTCACGTTGGCTCCCAACCAGATATGGGTTCACCTATGCTCCCCTTTTAACATTATAGATCTGGTTCCTTTTGTTGGCAGTAGAAAAAGAGGAGATAGGGTTTTGCATGCCTCCCTTTTTCACTTTCAGCTGCCTCCTTTTTTCCTTTTTAAAGCTACTCATTTTTCTTCTTCAGAGATGCTTCCTTTTCCCTCTTCAGAGCTACTTCAATTTTCTTCTTCAGAGCTGTTCATTCTTCCTGTTCAGAATTGCTTCCTTTTTCCTCTTCGGAGTTGCTTTCTTTTTGCTCTTCAGAACTACATTTTTTCTCTTTTCTTCTTCTCTTTTCAGTCTTTTTTTCTATTTCCTTCAGGAAACCTGCACCAAGAATTTTTTTCATTAAATAACTTTTAACTCAAAATTAATTCAAAAGTTATTATAAATTTAAGTAAAAAGGGTATAAATTTTTTTAAAAAATTGAACACATCAATATACTTTTGTGTATACATATAAAACAATACTTATTTTACTTGCTACCTAAGCAATCGCAATAATATCACATCTTTAGTAAATTATACAAGATACTCTCTAAATTACTTAAAGGAGCTAGTAGCAAGTGTACACATGTACTTCTCAACAACACTCTAAATTGGTAGTATATGTGTGAGTATAATTTTTTTGTTCTACAAAATATAGAGAAAAAATAGATTATTCTACATATCTATTAATTAGTTAGAAGCCAATTTATGATTTAATTTAACGTATTTTGCCAGATACGTGTATAATATTCATATTAATCAAAATATTAATTGTTTTAGATGTTATGATTATAATAGGACTTTCTTTGAGGAAAACACTACCTGTTAATGCCACTATCCCAAATTTTAATTCCAAGATACAAAAATCGTATCCATATCTATTAAATTTTATCCAAAAATCTCATTTTAAATATAAAAAAATGGACGGAGCTAGGTAGCTTCATCTTCATCTTAACTAGACTGAATTTTTACATATACTACATCAATAATGCTTCTATCCTTGCTCCATTGTGTATAAATAAAAAGAAAAGAAAAGAAATGTGACGTCCTAATGCCAAATAGGGCACCAACGTCCAAATGAGCAAACATAAAATAGATATTTACATTGCAGCAGAAGTATAGATTCCATACAAAATTTACAAAAGACTGTATCCTGAGGCAATCATGCCATCTATCTTTTAAAATACAAAATGTTAGAAAGCATAATTACAAAAACTAGCCTCAAAGTTTAAAATAAAATACAAAGTCTGCTCCAAACTATTCCTCTTGAAGGGAATCTAAACAAGGGTGAACCATAATTTTTTTCCTAACCTACATCTAAGGGGGAATTTGATATGGGTGAGTTCTAATACTTAGTAAGATAAATAGAAATAATGAAACACAAATACATTTTAAAATATTCATTAATGCACATTTAATAAAAAATTAATTATAATTTCAATTAACAAATTCAAATCAAAAGTTATCGCCAAATATTCATATTCAAATCAAATGTCGAATTCATACAAATCCTCATGAAGCTGCTCAATACTGTATTCAATGGGTTTACACAACTCACGCACGCAGGATGAAACTCATCTTTTGACACAATGTTTTTAATACTAATTTATTATCTAATTTATATTACACTGATTGCAAACCTACATGCGCAGCCCCTTACACCTATTTCTAGAGAGGGCAAACGGGATATCAATTAGTCATGCCTTGTTATTAAATAGATACAAACATGCATTCACAAATATTAAATACAAATATAACTCTCTCAGGTCTCTTAGGTTGCCATCATTCATGCCCTTGAGCCCTAGAGCATGAATATTAAATCATTCAGAGTCTCAAGGACAACTGAACTACTGTTTCATTAAGGGACCAAAACTGGCACCCATATTCTAGCGGTTTCGGAACAAATAATCAAAACCAAATTTCCCTCAAAAGAAATATGGTAAACCAGATTTAACTAGACTTTGTGTTTGTTAAATTTTGACTCTTTATTTTATTAGTTAACTTTTTAGATTTTTTATTCTTGTTTTATTTTTCTTTTAGTCTTTTAATTTCAAGTTTTTTTAAATGTTAATTCTCATCCTTTTATAATTATTTATAGATTTACAATTTCTTTCTTACGAGCTTTTAATTTATAAAATTATTCTTAGAATTTTAAGATTTTATTAGATTTATTCTCTTAAATTAACCACATCGTTTTTTGCTATACCAAATTTCCAATTTCTACCAATATTTTTAAAATATCAATTTGTCCAAAATTTACTTAGCTTATCGAATTATTGATTTTATTTATTTATTTTACCTTGTGCTGAGGGAATTTACCCTCCTACCCGCATCTACAGTATGGGGAACACATCTGGGAAGACACCTCACCATCCGTAAAAACCTACTAGGTCAACACGACGCGCAAGGCTTGCTGCAATGTGCAGCTACTTGGAGTGTAGTGGCACTCCCACACATAGACCCTATGTGCAAATGCGCACCAGCACGGATCGCAGTGCCATGAACATGCCCGCACGACTATGACGACAACAACTACAACTATTATCATGATACAACTATTAAGACAACGACTATAGGTCTTACAACCTATCTATATGGTGAATTATAATCGGTTATTTAAAGTACATCTCCAATAACTTAAAAAAAATTAAAAACTAAACATCCTAATACTCGATTCCTGAGGGTAATTAAACCTATTGGACCATATCAGTCCATTATTCTGGTTGTTCTTATTCGTGAATGGCACCATCATCTTCGCCTGTTCCCTGCTAGCAAACCCTACATAAAACTGTTGTTGTACTTACGAGTTCATGCTGTCAACGAACCACACATGCGGATACTGCAGCTCCTACGCCAGAGAATCCTCCTTGATTTAAGTTGACATCTCCTAAGGACCCTTTATGACTCCTTCATCTGGTGGTCCGCCAAGGCTGAAGTGACTTGCTAAGTGTTTTTATCCTATTCTGGATTTCTTTAAGGTGTTGTTCGATGAGCTAACCCAAATCGTTGAGATCAATGAGGTTGAGTTGGTGGAGGAAAATCCCAATAAGACTTTGGAGCATGACCTACATGATCTCCTTCTCACAATTATCCTTGCACTAGTTGTTCAATTAGTCAGTTTTCTAGATGATCCTTTAGTGTAAAAAGCTATCTCGATTCATCATCTTCTTATTCTGCTCCATCTCGAGCATCCTTTGAAAGTCAAGAAGCACACGTTAGATTCTTAGAAGAGAAGGCCAAACCTCTAGTTGCGAGTGATAGGGGCTGTAAATGAATGTATAGGCTTTAATGTCATAGAGACTACTGAGTTCGCTCACTTTCTTCATCAGCCCCTTCTTCCTTTTCTTGAATGTGGTTTTTCTTGTGGGGTCATTAGGTGATATAGACAAACTTAACTTTCTTTCTACTCTTAGTCTTTTGTTATATATGGCTTAAGAGAGGGAATGGGTATATATAGAATGAAACAAGGGTTGATGAATATTAGTAAAGCATGGGGAGTGAAACATTAAATATACCATGTGAGATTGGATGTACTGCATTCTAAAACTGGAAGTGGAGTGTCGAAAATCATCTCCAGAATGTTATGTCTTTAATATGGAATATGGAAAAAATATTTTGATTTAAGGAAATGTTTCACAAAATTTAATTAGTGAGTTGTTGCAGGGCTCCACTTATACAAAATTCCTTTAATCATGACTGTCCCTTTTAATTAAGAGCTAATGTTTCACTATAGTCAATCTGTATATCTACTCTCTCCTGTATTATTTGATTTTGTATGCAGTATGTAGAATATGATTATTAGAGTGCATGTTTATTTGATTTTTTCTTTATGGAAGAATATTTTAATTACAATTATTAAAGTCAAAATATGTCTCTATATCACAACCAATTATATACATTTAGTAGACAATTAGTTACTATATGCAATTGGGCTTCCATGTTTTTCATTCTTTATACATATCAAAACTGATATTTTTTTCATGAAGCTATAGTAAACAATCAGTAGTTATTTTGAAAAAAAGATTCATTTGAAGATCATATATGCTGAAAATATTTAAAATACATAATAAATCATATGAAAGAAGGAAAATAAGAAGAAAATTATGTATCTTTACTTTCAATCAAATATGTGCAACTAATAAATCTACTACACTAATGATAAGATTGCTCTCTTTCTTTTTCGAAATAATTCGGCTGATTTGTTAATTATAATTCTACCCTACCCATCACATTTTTTTAAAACATAAACTTTATATAAAATAAAGACATGAGATCACATATATCTATTTTCTCTCCATACATTGGTGTATATGAGTGCCCTTTTCATGTATATCTTCAACGGAAAAAAGAAT
Organism: Carica papaya; assembly: GCF_000150535.2. Next base: position 3,172 of record NW_019028644.1, on the reverse strand, counting down.
GAGGGAGCCTATAATGGTTTTATATTGAAAAATCATGTATAGATGGCAAAACTCAAGTAAGGACATTTGTGTTTTGTTCTCAATAAGCACATATGTTTTACATGTTCATTCACTTTCTTCATCAACCCCTTTTTCCTTTTCTCGAAAGTGGCTTTTCTAGCTAAGTTGTTAGTGATATTGGCAAGTTTAACCTTCTTTATAGTCGTGGTATTTGGTCGTGTCTGGACAAAGAACAAGATGGTATATATATAGAATGAGACAAGGGTTGAAGATTTATTTGTAATGGATGTGAAGTGGAACATTGAATATACCATGTAAGGTTAGATTAAAACTACAAATGGACTGCCCAAATCATATCTAGAAATGTTATGTTTTTAATAGGACATATGGAATGATCTTATGATTAAAGGTAATGTAACTTACTAAATTTAATTAGTGAATTGTTGTATGGTTGCACTTTTATAAAACCATTCAATCCCAACCGTCGTTTTTAATTAAAAGTTAATGCTGCACTATAATGCACGTATATATCTACCCTCTCTTATATGTGTAGGTGTGTAAAAAAAATGAAACGAACGGGAAGATTGCTAGAATATTTAATTAATTTTCCCTGTATATTCTGGGTTAGTTAAATAGAGAGAGAGAGGGAGAGAAAAAAAACTTGAAATTACCTGTCTTAAGCCAGTAATAATTGCATATAAATAGGTCACCCATCCTTTGTACTAAGCATCCCATTTTTGTCATATAGAAAATTGATATTGCTTTCGGTAAATTTCCAATATAGTCCTCTAATTAAGATAGTTTGCATTTCAACCGTAAAAGTCTTTGTTTTAGTCCCAACAATATGTTCACTTTTAGTTGTTTTTTATTTTTTAGTGCACATATAGCTAAAAACAAATGTAGAAAATGTTAGGGCTTATAGACATCCAATCACAACAAAACACTTGCTCTAATTCTCACAATCTATAAGTTGTTTTAGATGTGTAATGTAGAGTAGACTATTTTATGGTTGCTTATGTCGCTTTTTATATGATGTTCTTGTTTCTTACTCTAAGGTCTCATGTATTTTAGATGATGCTAGTGGTTGGTTTTTGCATATAGGCATAACTTATGGCTGGTTTTGTAAATCTGCGCGTTATTGTTAAGAGCTATATTACTTCTCAAAAATAATATCAATTCTAAAAAATGAAAATAAAATTTAGGATTTAAATCTCTATAGTGACAATTCATACATTTAATTAATTAGTTAGCACGATCTCCTAAAGATAATATATGAGAATGTACAATTTGAATCCAAAATATTTTATAAAGCGAGGAAATACTATACATACTGTTAAGGAACGACTAGTGTAATTTAATTTTAAAATATAACAATTAAAGTAATATATATGATTTCTTTTCTATTGACTTATGTAATAGCCAAAAAACTCCTAAAGAAATCAAAGATATATTTCCTGCCAATTTTATGCAGTAATAATATAAAGGTGTTGTCTCCCTTCAATAAAAAAAATGATACTAGTATGGTTTTAAAATATATGCCTTCTGAACCTCAACAATCCATATTTGCCTATAAGATAATTAACTTTTTAAAAAAAAAAAATTGAAATAAAATTTATCAACTGTAATTAACCACTATAAACAAACGAGAAGTATCGTCAACAATACATCCAACAACTGCAACAGAGATTGAGAAAACAAGAAGAAGGCAAAGTCATGTTCAAAAAATAATTAGAAGGAAACACTCCATCATCCATTACTGATTCCAACCTTTAAGATAATTACAATATGCTATAGATTGCTTGCTGGTGTGCATATAAATAACGAAAAACAGTTAAAGATTATATATCTGTGTGTATACATATAAAGCAATACTTATTCTATTTGTTATTTAGACAACATTGCTATTACATCACAATAATATGACATATTTAGCAAATTAAACAAGATACTGTCCAAGCTGCTTAAAGGAGCTAGTTGCAAGTGTACACATATACTTCTCATCAATGCTCTGAATTGGTAGTATATATGTTACTATAATTTTTGACTTTACAAATATAGGGAACAAAGATAGATTATTCTATATATCTATAAGTTAATATAACCCGAAATAAATCGAACAAAATAATTAAACAACATATTTATAATTTTAGCGTATTTTTCCTAATACATGCATAATATTCATATTAATAAAAATATTAATTATTTGAGATATTTTGATTAGATAGAGGTTTTTTTTTAGGAAAATATTATTCCTTAATGCCATTATCCTAAATCTTAATTTAAAGATTGGAAGAGCGTATCCATATGTATTAAATTCTATACAAACATCTCATTTGAAATCTAAATAAATTTGAGCAGCTAGCTAGCTTAATCTTCCTCCTATCTGGGCTGAATTTCTACGTATACTACACCAACAATGCTTGTTTCATCGCTCCATTGTGTAAAAAAAATAGAAAAGAAAAGAAGAGAGAAGGGCATTATGATAGCTTAAAATTACATTGAGCATGCAGGGGGAAGAGAGAAATTAAAGAACGAAGAGTTGTACTAGTACAAGAGATATAAAATATTAAAGAGAAGATTAATCTGAAGAAAATCATAACACAAAGAAATCCAAGTACATTTATGCATGCAACTCGATGATTACGACTATGATGATGACAGTTACAACTATTATTATGACTACAACCATTAAGACAACGACTACGACGACTAAAAAACCGATAACATATCTTTGTAGTGGAATGTAATTGGTTATTTAAAGCACATCTCCAACAAAAATCCAAAAAATTTAAAATTAAATATCATAATACTCGATTCCTAAGGGTAGTGAAACGCATTGGATTATATCAGTCCATTATTTTGGTTGTTCTTATTTGTGAATGGCACCATCATCTCTACATGTTCCCCATATGCTCAATGAGGTTGCTGCTGTGCTTGCAGGTTCATCCCGTCAACGAACCACGTCTGTCGTTGCTGCAACTTCTGCACAGGATGATCCTCCTTGATCTTAGTGAATGTCTCCCTGCGACCCTCCATCACTCCTGCGCCTGTGGCCTCCTAAGGCTGAGGTAACTTCCAGAGTGTTTCAATACTCTATTTTATTTCTTTGAGGTTTTGTTCGATGAGCCAACCCAGATTGTTGAGATCAATGAGGTTGAGTTAGTGGAGGGGC
>NW_019028643.1:0-10306 GCF_000150535.2 Carica papaya | reverse complement strand
CAAGTGGAACATGTTGGAAATTCTCTAAGACAACAAAGGAATTCTTATTCTAATACTTACAATCCTAGATGGAGGAATCACCCTAATTTTTTATGGGGCAATCAAAATAATCAAAGACATGTTGCCCCACCATCTCAGCCCCCCCATTGAACAAAGGTCAAATACACAGGATATGCTTGCCAAATTCATGACAGCAATGAACACTAGGCTGCAAAGTAATGAAGCCTCCTTCAAGAGTCTAAAGAACTAAATTGGGTAGTTGGCAAAGTTGATTTTCGAGCATGCCTAAGGAACTTTGCCAAGCAACAGAGAGACCAACCCAATGGAGCATGTGAATGTGATAGCCTTGAGGAGTGGAAAGCAATTAATGGAGGTGGAACCAAGAGGAGAAAACAAGCATATGAGAGTAACCCAAATAAGGAGGAAGAAGAAAAAAAGAAAAGAGATCAAGAGAAGGAGCTACCCAATCAAGGAAGATAACACTCCAACATTCCATACCTAAGAAGATTGGAGCAACAAGAAAAGGATAAACAATTTGGTAAGTTTTTGGATATTTTAAAGAGTTGCATATTAACATTCCTTTTGTTGAAGCTTTAAAACATATGCTTAGCTACGCAAAGTTCCCAATGGAGATTCTCTCAAAAAAGAGAAAGTTTGAAGATGAGGCCACAATGATGCTTAATGAAGAATGCTAAGCTATTCTACAAAATAAGATGCCATAAAGATTGAAGGATCCATGTAAGTTTATTATTCCATGTGACTTAAGTGATCTTTCAATTAAAAAAGCATTATGTGATTTAGGAGCTAGCATTAATTTGATGCCATATGATATTTACAAGAAGCTAGGATTAGGAGAACTTAAGTTTACTAGGATTACTTTGCGATTAGCAGATAAATCTATCAAAATTCTTATTGGAATAATAGAAAATGTGCTAGTTAAGGTTGATAAGTTTATATTGCTAGTAGACTTTATAATCTTAAATATAGAAGAGGACTTTGAGATACCAATTATCCTAGGATGACCATTTCTAGCAACTGTTAGAGCTTTAATTGGTGTTCATAATGGTAAATTAACTCTTAAGGTATTTGATGAGGTAATTACTTTTTATATGTCTGAATCCATGAAATATGCACATACTTCAAATGATACTTGTTTCATGATTGATACACTTGATTCAGTCAGGCAATGTCTTTTTGAGAAAAAGTACTTTAAAGATGCATTAGAATAAAGTATCATGATTAGAGAAAGGAGTAACATGAAGAGTGAAGAAGGCAAGGAGAAACTAGTTGTGCTAGAAGCGATAACTCAGTTTAATGCACCAAGGAACTTCATATTTGAGGAGACACGTACCTCTAGTGAAGAGAAAGTAAAGCCATCAACTAAGGAACCACCAGAAAAGTTGAAATCAAGGTGGTCAGGACCCATGGATAAGGGTGAGCCTAACTCTCCCCAGGCTGATGTAGGAGCAGGTTCTAGTTCAAGTTCCGCTATAGAGGAGAGATTAAAGCAGTTTAGTATGGGACAAGAAAGAATTGAAGAATGCAAAAGGCGAATGGTACACAATATGATGGCATACTTTCATCAAATAGGATTTCAGCCCACCATACCCATCTTCAGATAGTTAATTTAACTTTTGCATTTCTCTTCTGTTTATGTTTCTAATTTTATTTTTTAGTTTATCTTTTTATTTTTATATCTTTTATTTCCCTTCTATCCTTTACAACTAACCTATTTCTCAGTTTTCCTTATGTATTTGTTAGTATGTTTTTAGGTTTCTAGCAAACATCACCAAGGCTGCAATAAATGCTACACCATCAAAGTTTCAAGAAAGTTTAGTTTCTTTTACTTTCATTATTTTTTATTTTTCTGCTTTGCGAACTATGGGGACATAGTCGCATTTAAGTGTGGGGGAGTAGTATTTTAACTTTATGTTTGCTATTATCCTCTCAATCTTAATGAAGTTCCATGGTTTGATCTTAATGTGTCATATTGTGTCATGACTAACTGTGATAATAATTATGGCATTGAATCTATATGTATTGAGATAAGAATATTTGTGGAAAAAGTTTAGTAATGAAAGTATTTGACCTTATTTAGTTTATAGTTTTAAGAGTTTAGTTTTTTCTACATCCTTTGAGTCGTGAAATTTATTATTTCGTCTAAACTGAATAATTCTTTACAAAAGAAATCGTATTTTGGTATAGAATTAGATATATATATGTATGCAAAAAAAGTAAGTAAAAATAAAAATAAAATACTCTGTGGATCACTCAATTTTACACCACCAAGGGGCACAGCTTAGTTAGTTTAGCGTTATGCTAGCTTAACCAGAGGTCTCCAATTTGAGCCTTGGGAATGCACCTGCCTTTGGTAGGGAGAGCTTACTCCTTAGTGGATCGATTTGGCTTGAAAAATAAAATGGTGGTTATGAGTAGAACCAATAGTAAAAAAAAATTACTCCACTAATCACTCAATTTTACACCACTAAGTGGTGTAGTTTAGCGGTTCAGCACTATGCTAGAACCAGAGGTCTCAAATTTGAGCTCTGGGAACACAGCTGCCTTTGGTAGGGAGGGCTTACTCCTTGGTGGACTGATTTGGCTCAAAAAATAAAATGGTGGTTATGAGTAGAGCTAGTAACCATTCGAAAGTGTGACCAACTGAGTAACCAAGGGCGAGCATCACCAATGTCTGCACTCATATACAAAGGTAGATTGACATTCTGGACAAACCAATAAGGTAAAAAAAATAAAATTAAAGTTTCATGTATGCATGTTCTTTTGCCAACTGAGCTTCATTATGTTTTTGGTTATAAAACTTGGATATTATGAATGATTGAATGACTCATAGAATGTTTTGGATACTTAATTTTTAAGAATAAGATGGGATTGAATGAGGTCTATATTTTGAATTTGCAGAATTATTTTTCATATATCATTGTGCCTTTATATATATTATTTTGTGTTATCCTGAGGTAATATAGTCTTAATGAGGACGATTTCATTAATGGTTTTGCTGTGGAATAGATTTAAGATTGCTTGAGGACAAGCAAAAACTCAAGCATGGGTGAGTTGTTATAATTGAATTTTATATATTTTTTCTTATTTTATTTGAGTTGATTTTAATTGATTTTTGCCACATATACTGTTGGATTATCTTTGACACTTTTCAAAAATGAGTTTGGGACTTCGAAACAAATTAGAGTAGATTGGAGTAAGATTTGGGCAAAAAAGGGTTGAAACATGAAGATATGGAAGACATGGCCATAACACACGACCATGTGTTAAGGAGCTAGCGTTTTTGTTTCTAAGGATGAGTGAGACACGGTCGTATGCCTTATACCAGGTTAACACACAGCCCTCTGTTAAAAAGCCAACATTTCTGTTTCATTTAGTGAAAGAGAAATGGTCATGTGCCTAGGAGACAAGGTCATGTCACGCCAACAAGCTAAAAACTGACATGATCCAAATAGAGACACGACCATGTGTCAATTCGACACGACTATGAGACGTGCCATATCAGATCTGGAATCTGTCAAACTATTAGGTCTTGAACTATATAAAGAGGGGATTATCTCAAAAAAAATAAATAAACCAATGGAGGAGAAAAGAAGAGAAGACGACTGCTGATATTAAGAGCTTCTTCTAATGGGTTTATCTTAAATTGTTTTATGTTTTCTTTAGGATGAGTAACTAAACTCTTTTGTTCAGATCTTTGATAAAACCCTAAGGGATACTTTGTGAATTTTTTATTTAATCTACGAAAGTCTTTTTTCCCAATCCTTATGTGTTATCTTGTGGCTTAATGCATAAATAGATTGATCACCTATTTATTTATTTATGATGAATGATTGAATTGAGAAATTGATTATTCATTAGAATGTCAAGTTAGCAAATAGATTGGATGTGAGTAGTGATACTTGGCATGATCTATGTATTTGATGATTGAATGTTAATGCATCAATTCATACTAATCCATAGATATATGTGTGTTATTATGAAGTAGATCGGGTAATTGATCTTGAGAAAAAGATTACTACATGATTGAACGAAATTGGGTGAAACGTTCTTGTTATAGATTAAATTAAGGAAATTTATAGTTGAACTTAGGGTGGATTCTGAGATCTTAACCATCATTATATATTGATTGTTAATTAGTTTTAATTCATTGCTTTCTAAGTTAAGTATTAGTTTATATTCATTCTCTTAGTCGTTAGCCAAATAAGATTAATTAGTTGATATTGTAATATTTGTTATATTAATCTTCATGGGTCAATATTTGAATTTACCACTATAGTACGTGTTTGAACTAGTGCACTTGCTAGGTGAGTTAACATCACAACAAATTTTTGGCACCATTGCCGGGGACTAATACTAGCAATATTAGAATTGGCTAATTTTTGTTTTAATTTATTATTTTTACTTTGTGTGTTTTGTTTTTGCTAACTATTTGTAGTAGATTCTATAGTGCATGACTAGAAGCAGCAAAGAACTATTGATTTTTTATCCATAAATCAAAAGGACTTCTCATAGACTGAGAGCACACACAAGAAGTAGACGACACCTGTCTCGTGTCGAAAATTCATTAGAAGAAGAACAAAAATAGCTGACTTACAAGAGGAATGAAGAGAGTGCACAATGATAGAGTATGTTATTCCATCTCTTACTGGAATTGAACCAAGTGTCGCAAGGCTGGCTGTAGCAACTAACAACTTTTATATTAAGCCACCCATCATCTAGATGATTCAGCAGAGTGTACAATTTTTGGGTTCCTAGCTGAAGATTCTAATGAGCATTTTGCTAATTTTCTGGAGATTCGTGACACTTTCAAGCTAATTTTCTGGAGATTCATGACACTTTCAAGCATAATGGAGTGAGTAATGATGCAATCAAGTTGAGGCTCTTCCCTGTATAATTGAAGGATAGAGCTAAAGTTTTGTTGAATTCGTTACAGGCTAGCCATCACTACTTGGGAGGACATGGCTTAACACATTCTAGCTAAGTACTCCCCCCCTTTAAAGAACGCTATGTTGAGGATTGACATCACCACATTCGCATAATTAGATGGAGAATCATTGTATGAGTCTTGGGATCACTATAGGGATCTGCTAAGGAGAGGTCCTCACCATGGTCTGCATATGTGGCTTCAAGTGTAGATATTCTATAATGGTCTCACTACCAACATCAAGACCATGATTGATGCAACAACTGGAGGAACATTGAATAACGAGACACCTGAGGTGGCACAAGTTGATTGAGGAGATGGCGAACAACAGTTACCAATGGGACAAAGAGAGATCTTCATCAAGAAAGAATGTTGGTTTGTATAGTGTTGACAACTATACAGCTTTTTCTATGCAAATTGAGTCCTTAACAAAGAAAATAGACAATATTGGTATGGTGACAGCGAAACTGGTGCGAGTTCAGAATTCTAAAGTTCAACAAGGGGGTCTATCTCAACAAGCTTGTGACATCCCAAATACTGAATGTAGCATGAGGGAGCTAGATACAGAAAAAGATTACAAATGCATTAAAATAAATAAATGCAGCGGATTAAATTTTACAAATCCCTTACAAAATAAAATTTGAGTTCTAATTTTTACATCACTGAGGCCAAAAGTTTTGCAAAAATAATATATAAGCCTCTTCTACAAATTGGACTCATCAGAGTGTGGAATAAAAACATGCACCTGTAACATCTCAGGGATCCAGGGGATCCTCAAAGGCTTCAATTGGCAAATCAACGAGTGGCTCATCACTATCATCCTCATCTGAGGGGGGCATGGAAATGGTGAGTTCCATAAACTTATTAAAGAAAATAGTATTTAAACAACATTACTAAGATTTTAGAGGTGCTTAAACTTTTAAAAAATATATCGTTAATCGCTTAGCATCAAAGATTGTTGCATGTGAGTTCATTTCAATGATAAAGAAAACATTTTTATTTTGTTTAAAAATTTGTTAACATTAAGACATTCATATCAATCATGCATAGAATAGAGAAAATCAAACAAATATAAATCATGCTATGATTTCTTGTTTCATCTTTTATCTATTCTTCGTGCGAAGCCATGCCGACCTACATCTACTGAGGACAATACGAATTTCCAACTACCATTGTAGAATGACAAAGTTATTTTCATCTCAGCACATTTAGGCTTGCTAAACCACAACATATTTATGACTTGCCAAACCATGACACGCTCTATGATCACGACCGTGCCAACCACAATGGTCCTACATATAAACAATAACCACGGTCATACATAGCCACAGTGGCCTTTCAATCATATTGTATAACCACTCTTGTTAGAGGGTACGTCGTGAACTACATGGAACAGTCTTCTCATGTTTTTTCAAACTAGATGGGGGAGAAACAAAAACCCTTAGAGATAATAACCGAATGGATTATATAATTGTAAATGCCATACACAAACATTACGGTGTTGACCTACATGTCCATTTTCATAATATATTTATGCATCCTAATGCAAAAATCATGATATTTAATGCATCACTAATATTCCATCATAGTCATATCATTCAACAATTTAATTTACAACTCAAAAATCTAGTAAAACATGCAGTTACTCTTTCACATCAATCATGCAATATTTCAAATTAGTTTTCTAGAAATGCTCTATAGAATGTATGTGAAAATACCAAGATTTCCCTTACTGAAATCTTGAAGAGTTCCTACGTTCTTCATCTTTGCTTTCCTTCTTTCTCTAGTTCTCTCTTTCTCTCTCTCTCTCAGAAACTCTTAAGGAAGTAAAATGAAGAGGAAGTGTTAAGAAGTAGTGGGGAGAGGGGCCCTATTTATAAAGAAAATGGGACATTAGATTCTCACAAAGTGGTGCCAATCCATGAGGAGAGAGGGAAAAAAAGTTGACCAATCGATGCAATGATTGACATATATGACTTACGGATGACCGACGAAATGACGGTGATGTGACAGCTAAGCATAAAGACCGAGGGAACACCCACCAAGGGATGACGCACTCCTCCTAATGGGTAGTGGCAACCCGGCCAACGGTGCACTCCTCCCAAAGGGTGGCGACACACAGACCAACGGTGGTGCACACCTCTAAGGGGCAGCGCACCCCACCCAAGGGGTGGCATATGCAGTCTGAGGGTGTTGTGCACTACCCAAGGCCTACCTCACGTGATGGCCGAGGTGCCTACGCGTAAGCTCGCGCCTGGAGCCACGCACCCGGAGTCGCGCGCCATCTGCGCGCATTGTGACCGGGAGTAGACTACGCACCTCGTGAGCCACGCGAATGGGACGAGCACACAAGCGCCCATGCAGTTGGCTGCAGATACACGTGCATGTGTGTGGCACGAAGGGACTTGCATGGGCGAGAATTTTTCCTACAATTTCCACACAATTTTCTCCACCCTTTTTCCTCTATTTTTCCCGAAAATCAAAATTTAGTTATAAAAATTACATAAATAAAATAATTTTAAGTAAATTCCAAAAAATTTGCATAAATTAAAACTTCAATTTAAAAAGTAAATGGTCTTAGGGCCCAAATAAATAGGAGTTTTACATAATCATATTTACATACGAAAGTGTCAAGGTTTAACATTCCCCCCCACTTTTAAAAAATTTGGTCTTCCAAATTTGTTACAAAAAAGTGCAAAAATTTCTTTCGCATTTCTTCTTCTAACTCCCACTTTGTTTCCTTTAAAGTGTGGTGCTACCACTGCACCTTGACCATTAGAATTCTCTTGTTGTGTAGGACCTTCTCCGTCCAATCGAGAATTTTCGATTGGGATTTTCTCATAAGTAATATATGCGTGAACATGAGTTTCTTAGTGTAGAATAATATGAGAAGGATCATGGTGGTATCCTTTGAGCATGAAAACAGGAAAAACATCATGCAAAACCCTTGAACTCTGGTGGTAGAGCAAGGCGATATGCCATGGGTCTAACACGTTCCAAAATCTTGAAAGGTTCCACAAATTGAGGACTCAGTTTTTCGCCTTTCTTTTCCAAACCACATTTTATATTTATTTGGAAAAACTTTGAGGAAGACACGGTCACCTACAACAAACTGCAACGGCCTCATACTGTTGTCTGCATAACTCTTTTAACAACTCTGAGTGATGGTAAGGTTTCAGCGGATAACGACCACCTTGTCAATAGTCTCTTGGATATAGTCTTCTCCCAAATGACACTTATTTATAATCTCGTTCCAAAAAGTAGGTGAGCAATAGGCCTACCATAAAGGGGTTCATATGGAGCCATTTCAATATTGGAATAATAACTATTATTGTAAGCAAACTCGCAAAGGGGAAGATGCTCACTCCAATTGTCACCAAATTCAAGAACGTAGGCACGCAACATATCTTCTAACGTCTGGATGGTACGCACAGACTACCTATCAGTTTGGGGATGATAGGCAGTCTTGAAATACAGGCCTGAGCTAAGGGCTTCTTGGAAGCTGTCTTAGAAATGGGAGGTAAACTAGGGATCTTTATCAGAAACAATAGAAGATGGAACACTGTGGAGTCAAAAAATCTCCTCGATGTATAGGTGAGCAAAGTTACTGGTTGAGTCGGTTGTCTTGATGGCAAGGAAATTAATAGTTTTGGTCAATCTGTCCACAATGACCCATATTGCATTACTACCAGAGTTGGTCCTAGGTAAACTAGTGATGAAATCTATAGTCAAGTGCTCCCTTTTTCACTCTGGAATGGGGAAGCCTTACAATAGACTGTCAGGTCTCTAATATTCTAGCTTGATTCTCTAATAAGTAAGGCACAGAGAGACGAACTCAAAAATATCCCGGCTAATATATTAGCCCCTCAGGTCACGGTACATCTTGGTGCTCACAGAATGGATAGATAGTTAGGATGCATGGGCTGCCTTCAGAATATCTATCCTGATCATTGCAAGTACCCAAACACAATCATGGAACTGGTACAGACCATCATCAATGATTCTTAAATCAGGAAACTCGTCAGATGTAAACTTACTAAGGTTCTACAAATGTTTGGGATCGGTTGACTGAGCCTACCAAATCTGAATGAAGAGGTTAGGCGGGGCCCGAATTTGGGCGAGATAAGCACCATTGCATAATTATTCAGATGAAGTGACTGCTTGCATTAACCAATTTTCAATTAGGAGTCATCAGCTGGGCCAACATAGTAGATTCCTTCTGACTTAATGTATTAGCGATCACATTTCCCTTATCGAGGTGGTAAAGTATCTTGCAGTCATGATCCATATAGATCGCAAAAGTTTGACCATACAAGTAATGACACCATATTTTCAAGAAGAAGATAATGGTTTCCAGCTCTAGGTCATGAGTGGGGTAGTTACGCTTATGAAAATTCAGTTGCCTAGAGCCATAAGTAGCTATTTGACCATGCTACATGAGTATGCATCCCAGACCCACACGAGATGCATCACAGAAAACTTGAAACCATCCACTACTATCAGGGAGGATCAATTCTAGGGCAGTAAAAAGGCGGCACTTCAACACAATAAAATTGTTCTCACAATACTCATCTCAAACAAAGACTATACTTTTCTTAGTAAGGCGAGTCAGGGGGCCGCAATCTTGGAGAAACCATCAATGAAATACCGATAATAGTCTGTCAATCCCAAGAAACTACAAACTTCAACATCGTTGGTCGGTTGGCTCCAATTGATAACAGTCTCGAAATTAGAGGGGTGGATAGAAACTCCTACACCAGAAATCAGATGGCTGAGGAAGGAAATCCGGTCTAACAAAAAAAACACTTACTAAACTTGGCATACAAAAAGTGCCGACAGAGGGTTCCAACACACGGAACTGTATGTTCTAGAGGATTCTTGGAATACACTAAGATTTAATCAATAAAAATGATGATGTACTAATCCAGTGCATGTATGAAGACTCAGTTCATTAGGTTCATAAATGTGGCAAGTGCATTGGTCAATCCAAAGGGCATGACCTAAAATTTAAATTGACCGTACCTACACCAGAATACTATTTTAGGAATATCCTCCTCTTTCACCCTCAACTGATGATAACCCAATCTGAGATCGATCTTGGAGAAGACTGAAGCACCTTACAACTGATCAAAAAGATCATTAATGCAGGGTAGGGGTACTTACTTTTCACGATCACCTAGTTGAGCTCACGATAGTCTATGCACAATCTAAGAGAATCATCCTCTTCTTCACGAACAGTGCAGGGGTACCCCATGGGGAATTATTGGGGCAAATGATCTTTTCTTCATAGCATAGAGATCTGGTGTTCTATCAGCAAGTTTACACGACCCGTATGGTACTAGCTTTAGATGGGCTGGGTCC
>NW_019028642.1:0-10300 GCF_000150535.2 Carica papaya | reverse complement strand
TAAACTTTCGCTCCTAAATAAGAAAGCTGACACACATAAAGAAATTGCTTTAATATATATATATTTCAGACATTAATAACTTAAAAGCAATAGAATAACCCAGAATAAAGTTCGGATAGCGTAAATTCTGTTATATAGTGTTGATCTGGTAAATCAATTTCATATCTTCATATGAGCAAACATCCAAACCCATCTCCAAAATTGTCAAAAAAAAAAAAAAAACAAAGAAAGGTTCAAATCCGTCCTGGTAAAACAAGGCCTTAGAATCGAAAGTCAAGGACGCATCATAGGTTTACCAGTATGATTTCTACTTCCATAATTGCAAGTATCTTTAGCACCTGAAACTACAGGATTAATATTTTGATAAGAGATAATGCAAGTAGAGAAACTCAATTTTAGGTTTATGCCCAAACTGACTAGCCCGCTGGTGCTTTCACTATTAGTTCATTATGGGTTAGGCTTCCGACCTTCTACAGGATTTACTGTAAGTTGATCGGTAAGGATGCAACTTCAGTGAAGAATATATATGGTTATTTAGGGCATTTTATAGTGAAAAGTTACTCTCTGTTACCATGCATGCCATTCAAGCCGCTTCAAGCTTCCTCTCTACTGCCTCATGCTCAGCCTGAATACGAAATGGAACACCATGCTCCTGATACATATTGTTTTGTGCCAGGTCTAATCAATGTCAGCTGCAGTGGTTGCAAAAAAATGATTGGCTGGAATCCATCTGGTTGTATTGGGGTCTACATCAGGAGGTATGGAATCCGCGTCCTTAAGGAACACAGTTGGTCCCTTCCACTGGTATGCTCTAGATCTCCTTTTCTGATGGAAAGCTTGCTGCTGTTGAGTAAGAGTAACTGGAGCTATGCGATACACTTTTCCACACATCTCTACGGTTGAATTTCCCTTACCGACCTTGACCAATGGATTATTAAACGGGAACTCATCTTTGAGAGGATTTTAGCTGTGAGAAAAAGCATCATTTGAAAGGATAAATCAGAATTTATATAACAGGTCATGGGACCAAATTATGACAAAATGGCTAGCAAGCAGAAAACCTGAAACATGATAGTAATATCAGCACATGTGAACGAAATTATCAAAATAATAAAATTTAAAATTGGGCAGAGTAATACCACCTACCAATGCGGATATGATAATTACCTAATGAGATGAAAAATCTTAACAAATCAGACGTGACATACAGAACACCTGAAACCTGATTCCAGCATCAGATCATGCGAACAAAATGATCAAATGATAAAGTTAAAATCGAGTAGAGTAATATAAAGGACAAATGCTTAACACGCAATGAAGAACAACAGACAAAAATAAAACATCAAGAAAGAAAAAAAGGAAAAAAAATTCCAATAATCTAAACTACGACAAGAATTCTACTAATTTGGTAAAATTAGTTTCGATGAACGGCCTCCCAACCGCCCAGAGATCTATTTATCAACAAAAGATCCCTAGTCAAGCACAAAATTTGCAGGATATTCAAAGGATCAGTCCCCTTATTAAGAGCCAACGTGGTTGCCATGAACTCCACTGGAACTGGACCACGCTAAATGAATTATTTCCCAAGATGAAGATCCACCAAAATGGAAGTTCAAGCCATAAACCTCCGTTCCAACACTACACAAATTGCAGATACAAATACGGGGACGACAACCCTATAAAATAAAACTCGGTAAGAGTAAAAACTCCATTCCCTGATAATGTACACGGAGTAAAATCACACTCAGAAGCCACGCAGCCGCACTCGTCACCTGCACAACCAGCAACGGGAAGAAACCTCATTTGTTCCTTTCAGCAACACGTCTCTAGTAAACAACAACAAAGCAGGTCCGATTGCCTCTTTTACTATTTTCCAAGAAGGATAAGTTCCACTATTAAATTAAATAAAGTAGGGTCCAAAAACCTTCAATCTGTAGCTCTACACTTAGGAAGGCTTCACCCTCGCTCCAATTTGCTGCACCAAGGAAAGGCTGGCAAAATGAGCATACCCTGTTATCTGTAGCTTTTTAACCGTCTCGCATGTTCTAAACGTTAATTTTGTACATCTACAAATGTTTCTTAAACAAAGTAAAATCGAGAGAAATATTTTCAAGACAATCCAGGGTAACATAATACTCACATTCCGCGTAGCACACGTTGTTCGTGTAGATAGCCACTGGAACAAACTCCGTTCTTTCCGCTTAAGCAAGTTTCCCACAAAGTACCTACAGCAAAGAAAAGTCAGCAACATAATATTGACGCGGTTACGCCAGGCTCCGTAGTTGCCTTGCATGTTAAACGTACCAATCTCTTTTAACCACAGATATTGCTTTAAAAAAAAAAAAAAGAAAACAGAGAAAAGATCCCACAAGGTCTGAAGTTTGGTTAGACTACTACACTTTGGGTCCGATAGACTTCGAAGGTTTGGTTCTCTCAAATAGTTTTCTCGGTCAATTTTTTGAAGACCTACATTAGAACAATGATTAGAACCAAGACAAATTCAGCATACATGCATGCTTTTTTTGAGCTCCAACTGGCCGAGCGAGGATGAATTTTACTTTTTCCCGAGAAATTTAAAAAACCGTTGCCTAGGAGTCAAAGTACATTTATTTTGAAACAATAAACCAAAGCACTCTCATTTGCGAGTCAATGAATTCGCCCACTTTTACTGAAGTTCATTAAATTGGCTCCCAAATCAAGAACGAAGGCCTTTCTCAAATAAAATGAATATCTCCTTTAACCGAGCAATCATGTCTTACGCCCGTAGCAATAAAATGATTGAGAAAGCACACTGCCAGTTACGTAGAGAAAGGCTGCCAACTCTCCAAGAGAAAGGGTGTTTGTTATCAGAGTTACTTTTCCTTTAAACCAACGTATTCTCAAAAACACTTACTTTGAATCAAGAGTCCAAACCACAACTTTTAGAGTTCCGAAAACCCAGGGCATCAAAAAAGTTTTGCTTTGCTGCAGCAAATCCAAAGTCATTTTCTTTTGCACCAAGGCACACTTATCTTTCAAAATAATCGATAGAACACGCCTTCAGTTTCTAAAAAAATTACTTGACCTCCACTTACTTTTCCAACTGCTACAATTTCCCTGTGGGGACACCTGCAGATTTATTTCGAAAGCAAAAGATCAAGAGAAACTTTAATTAAACCAACATAGCAAAGAATAGTTACTTCCAACTAAAAGATCAAGGGACATTTTGCTAGAGAAAGAATTATCCAAGGGACATTTTGCAAAATCTCACATTGCCCCAAAAAATTGAGGAACATTTGCTCAGGGGACCAACAAAAAAAATCGTTTTCAAAAAATAAATGGACAGGCTAGCTTTCGAAAAGATTAATCGAGGCCTTTTACTTTTTGAATACGGGACTCCGAATGATATATTTTCGCAGCAACAGACCATGGGTTTCAAAACCTTCAAAACACATCTCGTATGCCTTACGTAAACTAAATATTGAAAGCAAGTTACCGTGTCAGAAGTGGTGCTGTCACAATATCCTCGAATCTTTGTCAATGCAAGTTTTTCTAAAACTTGGAACTGCGAGAGGGACCCAAGCAGATTTACATTGCCCCAAGAAATCAAAATTCATTTTCTTGTGCATCAAGTCACGCATTTATTTATCCATAAATAATGCATAAAAACAGCTTTTAGGTTTTAAAGTATAAATTGAGTCTCATTTACTTCCCAAACCAGGAAACTTCCAAAACAGGAAACTATTCTTTTGTATATATATTTTTTTTAAAAAACTATTCTTTAACAAAAGCCAAAAAGCTTTAAAACCACGTGCCGAAAAAATATTTACTTGCAATCAAAAGATCCAAACATATTGCTTTCTATGTTCCAACCAACCAAGAGAACAGAGCAATTTTACTCTTCCCCAAAAAACAGAGAAACTTCTGCTTGAATACCGAGGGGCACACTTATTTTAAAAGAATCAGTAAATACAGTGTCGGTTTCAAAATATCGAATCGGGGCACCTCTACAGAGGAAAAACGCTGCAACTAGATTATCGATGTGGCTTCAAAATAAAGAACGGCAACCTCTTCCACGTATAATGACGATTCCCATAACCTAGCACGAAACTTTTTCTGTCCGCGCTAAAAATAGATTGGGAGAGCATATTGCCACCACTAAGTGAAACGTCGCCTAACTCTCCAAAAGAAAGTGCGTGATCAAAGAAACTCTCACTTTCAAACCGACGCACCCAAACTTTGGCTTGAGATTTTAAGCCACATCTTTTTGAGGCTGTACATCTTGAGGGTTGCAAGCAGTTTCATTTTGCCACAAAAAATCAAGATTCACGTTCTCATGCACCGAGGCACATAAGTTTGTTTTGAAATATCGACAAAAACTTCCACTTTCAAAATGAAATATTGCCTTTCCTAGGACTAAAGGGTAGTTAATATGGAATTGAACCTCTTACATTTTGGACCCAGAATCTCAAATAAAACATTCATTGTGAATGCAAGGGCTGCACAAATAATGTTTTCTACTCAAAGAGACCCGGCCAATTTTGATCCTTCACCAACTATATTTCATAAATGAAGCTTCAAAACACACAGCAACAACCTTTAACGTTCAAAATGAAATATTGCCTGTCCTAGATTTTTGTGGCCTGAAAGTAAGTTAATATGGAATTGAAGCTCTTACATTTTGGACCGAGAATCTCAAATAGAGCATTCATTTCGAATGCACGGGCTGCAGAAATAATGTTTTCTACTCAAGAGACCCGGCCAATAATGATCCTTCACCAACTATATTTCATAAATGAAGCTTCAAAACACACATCAGCAACCTTTAACTTTCAAAATGAAATATTGGCTTTCCTGGTATTTTGGGACTGAAAAGGTAGTTACTATGGAATTGAAGCTCTTACATTTTGGACCGAGAATCTCAAATAAAACATTCATTGTGAATGCAGGGGCTGCACAAATACTGTTTTCTACTCAAGAGACCCGGCCAACAGTGATCCTTCACCGGCTATATTTCATGTATGAAGCTTCAAAACACACATCAACACCCTTTAACTTTCAAAATGAAATATTGGCTTCCCTAGTATTTTGGGACTGAAATGTAGTTAATATGGAATTGAAGCTCTTACATTTTGGACCGAGAATCTCAGATAAAACATTCATCGTGCATGCAAGGGCTGCAGAAATAATGTTTTCTACTCAAGAGACCCGGCCCACAATGATCCTTCACCAACTATATTTCATGAATGAAGCTTCAAAACACATACCAACAACATTTCTCCAATAAACTACATCTGAAAGTTCCAAAAACCGAGCATACATATCTTTTGTAAATGGTTATCAAATACTAGAAAATCCAATTGCAACGTCTAAGAGAGAAAGGGTGCCCATCACGATAGCTTTCACTGCAGAAGCGACACACATAAAACATATTTACTAGGAATCAAAATGCTCAAGACACATTTTCTCACAGTTGGTGCTACCCGGGGGGGGGGGGGGACCACGAATGGGAAATTTTCTTGTTCATCAAGCTCATTTATTTTTTAAAAGATTTACAAAACATGCTTTCAGTTTCTGAGCAATAATTCAGGACCGGAACACCATAAAAAATTATTTTCTACCAAAGGAAGCAAGAACCTTAAAACAATGCCCAAAAATATTTACTTGCTGCTAGCAGATCCAAGCACATTCTTTTTAAGTTCCAACTACCCGAAGGACATGGGGAATTCTACTTTCTCCGAAGAAATCGTAAAATTTTCCCTTAAACACGGACGCAAATTTATTTTGAAACAATAAATCAATTTACTCTCACTTTCAATAAAATAAAGTAGGGCACTTTTACCGGGACACAAAATCAATCTAATGTGGCTTCGAAATAAAGAACGACGACCTTTCTCGCATCAGATAAAAATCCCCAGAACACAGCATCCTCGTTTCGTCCCTGCTAAATGCAGATTGGGTAAGTACGAGGCAAGCATCTCATGCATCCTAGAAACCTTTCTCTTGACTACAACAAATGTCAAAAATAATGACCTCCAGCTTTAAGAGAAGACTAAAAGAAGTGGGGCCCGGGGGGCAAGGAAGCTGAGGACTTCCATTCTGAGATATTAAAGACGATTAAAAGGGAGCGGAGCGGAAGAGAATTACCTGAAAACCAACATAAGAACTTGTTGGTAAAGCAAACGCGCAGCATCAATTTCTAAAAAGTTGCCATATTTCCCGATCTGGCCTGCCGCCTCTGACAAATTATTGCTCAAATACAACCATAAAGCGTGAGAGAAATATTATTTGAATCTAGCAGACTTGTAGAAATTTTTGTAATGCGCAGCAGTACCCCTTTGGTACCAACATTAAAAAAATACGTAACTTTTACTTCCAAAGAGAAATATTTGAATCCAGCACCAAGTGATACGAGTGTAAATAGAGATGTCGCGTACCTCTCGAACCAGCAATCCACACCCTTACCGAGCGAGCGTTATAATATTGTCAGAATATGGTCCCTGTAAATCAAAAAACAAGAAAAGGGATCAAGACATACTGATACAACTCCCGCGAACATCAAACAAAAAATAAACTGGTAACAAAAGTCGAAAGGAACAACACTATTAGTTTCCAACGTGGGAACTATGTTTCTTTATGCACTTTGGATGGAATGACTTTGCAGGGACTATGGACCAGACGGAATCAAGATTTTGGGAACACGGTTCCCACATAATAGACACCCTTGTACGAGGCAAGCATCTCATGCATCCTTTAAACCTTTCTCTCAACCACAACAAAACTGCTGGACAGGCCAAAAATAATGACCTTCAGCTTTAAGATGAGACTCAAAGATGCGGGGGACAAGGAAGCTGAGGACTTCCATTCCGAGATCTTAAAGACAGCCCCTCTCACGGTGGAAGAGCAGATAATGACCATTTATACCGGAACGAATGGTTATCTTGATTCATTAGAAATTGGACAGGTAAGGAAATTTCTCGTTGAGTTACGTACTTACTTAAAAACAAATAAACCTCAGTTCCAAGAAATCATATCCTCTACCAAGACATTCACTGAGGAAGCAGAAACCATTTTGAAAGAAGCTATTCAGGAACAAATGGAACGTTTTCTACTTCAAGAATAATTCTAAATAAAAAATAAATAAATAAATAAAAGAAACGAAATTGATCATTCTTTAATTTAATTTAAATTCATTTCATTTTTTACTTGAATTTAATATTTAATATAATAATTAATAATTATTCATAATATAAGTTTCTAAGTATAGAAAATAAGTATATACTATATATAACATAAGCAAATATAACATAAGAATAAAAGGGAGTGAAACAAAAGAGAATTACCTGAAAACCAACATAAGAACGTGTTGGCAACTAAAAGGCGCAGCATCAATTTCTAAAAACTTGCCATATTTTCAGATCTGGCCTGGCTGCCTCTAACAAATGATTGCTCAAATACAAGCAAAAAGCGCCGAGAGGAACAAAGCACGTCACATTATTTTAATCCAGCGGACTTGTAAAAATTTTGTAAGTGCGCAGTGCCCCCTCGGTACCAATATTAATACACATACGTAACTTTTTAATACAGAAGAAAAACATTTGAATCCAGCACCAAGTGATACGAGTGTAAATAGATATTGCAAACCTCTTGAACCAGCAATCCATACCCTTACCGAGCGACGATTACAATATTTTCAGAATATGGTCCCGGTAAATCAAAGAACAAGAAAAGGGATCAAGACATATTGATACAACTCCCATGAAAGTCGCGCAATAAATTAACAATAACTGGTAATAAACATAAAATACCGAGCACTGTTATCAGTTTCCAGCGTGGGAACTAGGTTTCTTTATGCACTTTGGATGGAACCGGACAGAATCAAGATTATGGGAACACGGTTCCCACATGGTACACACCCCCTCCTTGTACGAGGCAAGCATCTCAAGCATATCCTGGAAACCTTTCTCTTGACTGCAACATAACTGTTGGACGGGCCAAAAATAATGACCTTCAGGTTTAAGAGGAGACTAAGAGATAGGAAGCTGGGGACTTCCATTCTGAGATCTTAAAGAAGATTGAAAGGGAGCGAAACAAAAGAGAATTACCTGAAAACCAGCATAAGATCTTGTTGGTTAAAGATGATTAAACGCGCAGCACCAATTTCTAAAAACTTGCCATATTTCCAGATCTGGCTTGCTGCCTCTGACAAATTATTGCTCAAATACAACCAAAAAGCGTGAGAGAAACAAGAACGATACATTATTTGAATCTAGCAGACTCGTAAAAATTTTGTAAATGCGCACAGGCACCGATATTAATACACGTACGTAAGTTTCTTTTTTCGAAAGAAAATATTTGAATCCAGCACCAAGATGTATTGAGTGTGATTTTTTATTTTAAATTTTGAATTTAACTATTATCAAAAACATTTTTCTTCTTTGCTCGTCTAACTACAAAAATATTTTTCAAATACAAACTTTTTTTTTTTATAAATGCCGAAACCAAATTAATAATTAATAATTCGTTTTATTTTTTTATCTCAACTAATAAAAGCAAATCACCAAAACCAGTTGGAAATTACTCAACAGCTCGTGCAACATTTGGATCCATTGCTTTATAAGAGCCCAACAGAGCAATCCTGAGACAATTATACAGCAGGATGAGGGTAATTTAGCATTTTCGGCCGGATCAGGAGACGGCAGAGGCGGAAGGAGGAAAGAGAGTCTCAGCGCTTTTATAGAGGAGCTGAGGTGCGTCTCCGTGACGCAACCTTTAAATCGCCACAAGAGAGAAGACTCAGAAGTAGAAGAGCCCCTTTTTCTGCACTCTTCCGTTCAGAGAGAATGAAGACCGCCTCAATCTCTAGAAGATCGGAGCGGGACCAGATCCGATGGGCAATCAAAAAGAAAACCTTACCGGATCAGGATACGGCAGAGGCGGAAGGAGGAAAGAGAGTCTCAGCGCTTTTATAGAGGAGCTGAGCTGCGTCTCCGTGACGCAACCTCTAAATCGCCGCAAGAGAGAGGACTCGGAAGTAGAAGAGCCCCATTTTCTGCACTCTTCCCTTCAGAGAGAACGAAGACCGCCTCCAATCTCTAGAAGATCGGAGCGGGACCAGATCTAATGGGCAATCGAAAGAAAACCTTACCGGATCAGGAGACAGAAGAGGCGGAAGGAGGAAAGAGAGTCTCAGCGCTTTTATAGAGGAGCTGAGCTGCCTCTCCGCGACGCAACCTCTAAATCGCCGCGAAAGAGAAGACTCAGAAGTAGAAGAGCCCTATTTTCTGCACTCTTCTGTTCAGAGAGAATGAAGACCGCCTCCAATCTCTAGAAGATCGGAGCGGGACCAGATCTAATGGGCAATCCAAAACAAAACCTTACCGGATCAGGAGACGGCAGAGGCGGAAGGAGGGAAGAGAGTCTCAGCGCTTTTATAGAGGAGCTGAGCTGCGTCTCCGTGACGCAACCTCTAAATCGCCACAAGAGAGAAGACTCGGAAGCAGAAGAGCCCTATTTTATGCACTCTTCCGTTCAGAGAGAATGAAGACCGCCTCCAATCTCTAGAAGATCGGAGCGGGACCAGATCTAATGGGCAATCAGAAGAAAACCTTACCGGATCAGGAGACAGCAGATGCGTAAGGAGGAAAGAGAGTCTCAGCCCTTTTATAGAGGAGCTGAGGTGCGTCTCCGTGACGCAACCTCTGTGCTTTATAAACACGCGGAACCTCAGGGGCAGAAAAAAGGAAACCCAGAGACCGAAGATGAGGAGCGGCAGAGAGAGAAAATTAAAAAGATAAATATTTTTTTTACTGCCTTACTGAGTTTTCCATTAAAAATAATTTTATAAATAATTGTGAAAATATGTTATTATTTATACAATAATAATAACATTTATTCTTAATAAAAATTCATGTAACTTTTGTAATTTTTTATTTTAAATTTATAAAAAAATAAATTTTCAATTTAACTATTATCAAAAACATTTTATATTTTACTCACCCAACTACAAAAATATTTTTTTTAAATACAAATATTATAATAAAAAACCACAACAAAACAAACACCCTTAATTACAATACAATTTTTAATAATTCTTTTTTCTAAAAAATTTATTAAATAATACGCGTATTATTAAAAAAAATTTATATGTACAAATATATTCTATTAAAATTCTTTAAACTGTTATCTAATTTTAAATTATTTATTCTCTTAATCCTTAGAAATAATACTTACAGATTTTTTGCACCACCAAATTTCCTTTCAATTTCTATTCCTTCTCTGGCAAATCCACACAGACAAGTTGTCTGCTCCACCATGCATC
>NW_019028641.1:0-10285 GCF_000150535.2 Carica papaya | reverse complement strand
TTTGATGTTTGAATTTTATTATGGTGACCATAACATTGTCTTAATAAATAAATTTTTTTCATATTGCAGGATAGGACTCTGATATGACCTAATGGAAAGTATTTATGATATAATTATTCACCTTTTAAATCTTACGATATTATTTAAATATTATTTTTCTTACTGAGCATATGAAACTCACTGTTTCCATGCCCCCCAGATGAGGAAGATAGTGAGGAACTATCCACTAACCTCCCTTGAAGTCTATGAGGATCCCATCGATCAATAAACCTTGAGTGCATGATTGTTCCCACACTCTGATGAGTTCAATAGCATAATAATAGAAGTGGCCCTTTTTGTATTTTGATATTTTGGTTTTTGTTTCCACTTCTGGCCTTAGTGTTATATATATATGTGTAATTGGAACTCATATTTTGTAAGGGATTTGTAATAATTTGCTCTGCTGCATATAATCTTTATTATGCACTCATAATATGTTTCTGTATCTGACACCCTCATGCCTTCAATAGCATTTGGGATGTCATAGACTAAACCATCCCTAATCCTTGCCCTAGGCTTACACTCAACCAGCGAAAGATACACAAGCCTTACTTTAAAAAAATATAAAAAAAAACCATTAGTAAAACTTAAACTTCCCTTTCCCTAAGCTATCGCCACTTAGGGCCCACTTTGAATTTCAAACACTCACCCCCGATATCAAACCTTAACCTCTCATATCTCTTGCCCTCTCAACCTCCAATCTTCCCCTTCCAACTCTTCATGTGACAACCCCAAAAATATTCAAAGAAAATAAATGATAATTAAAGTGCGGAAGTGAAATAAATGTTCAAGGTTTACGTTCCTTACACAATAAGTTAAAGTACCAATTAGTGTTCCGGAATTCACCTGTTTGAAATAAATACAAAGAACTAAGGAAATACATAGAAAATAAAAAAGACTAGCATTCTACTCGCGACCCTCTTGCGGATCAGGCTCTTGATCCTGGTCCTCTTGATCTAAAATGGTTAAATAAGGGATGAGCTACACTAACCCAGTAAGAATATCACACTATATCACCAACACAGAAATGAAGGTTGGTAGAAAATTAAAATAACTAATGGAGTGCTTAATTAAATAAATACATTTATTAATAATAAAACCATTTACCATCCACTTACTATAGTGAAATTTATAAAAACAACCTATAGATATAATAACATAGCACTTATCATGATTTCATATGCAATTGATAACAGGCACACATTATAAATCCATATTCAATAAATCAAATAACAATCTTTCCTTTTATCGGCCTACTGGTATCCATGGGGTTTATAGGGATGTCTCCGCTACGCATGAACCCTTCCCTTCAACATTTTCAATTTAAGGGTCGTCCCCATACCCCATCCGGTATGAGCGACAAGCCACTAAACCTTAATACCCCGTTCGGCATGAGGGTGAAACAGGCAATCCCCATACCCCGTCCGGTATGAGCGTCAAATTATCAAGTCTTGATACCCCATTCGGTATGAGACAACATCACGGTAGGGTTCCCTATTGTACTCGGTCCGTCCACCATCTCCTAGGATATCCAGTAAGGCTGTCGTTTCATCCATTCACTTAATCACATAATTTTTCCATTTTCTTTTAGTCTCCATTTTCCAAATCAATCGTAATCACATAAACAAACAAACATGCATCAGGGAATGCAATCAAATCTCGGTTTTCCAATTTAACAATAGTCACATAAGGCATCAATACATGCATTCAAACTATAAAATCGATAAATCAGATATTATTATGCGTTCAAACTGTAAAATAAATCGATAGAAATCAATACAGAATAGTTTTCGGTTCTGGCTCTATTAGTAACCCGTAATTAATTATAGATATTTTTTAAGTTTCACGAAATACTATATTATTTAAAATTAAACTTCAATTCCATAACAGAGGATAACGTGAGGGATTCTTACTCAATTTGATACCCGAAAGGCTAAACTATTAACTGCGCCTGCTGGCGGTCTCCGGGTTCCCTGAATTTTTTTCGAAAATCAAAACATGCTATAAGTACCAACAAATGTCCCAAACAAACCCTAAATCAGCCTCAGTTGGAAAATTTTAAAATTTTGGCACGGCGGCTCCGCCATGCTCAGCGATGGCGGTCCACCTCAAGTCGGTTATCGTTTACCATTTTTGGCCAAATTCAACCGATTTTGTATCAATCCCTATGAAAAAACATATTAAGGGCCTCGGTTGGCCAAAAAAATTACAAAAAATCAAAATTCATCGGTGGTGGAGCTTTACGGTGCAGTGGCTCCTCCAACTCACGTTGCAGTTAGGTGTTTTGCTCTAGTCAACCTATAGAGAAGGAAACAATGATCACAACAGTGGAAAAATTACGCATAATGGGAACCGAAAAGGGCCTCATCGGAGGCATTTTGTGGAATTCCCTGCGGCAGTGTCGTTGGGCTTTTCCCATATTTTTCAGCCAATCGGCTGGTCCTTTTGCTCTGATTTGGCCATGGGTGTGTTTAAAATTGAATTCTGAGCAAAAGAAAAATTTTTTACCTCTTTTGGCACTCCGAAAGGGCTCCGGTGTTGCGGCGGTTGGCGACGATCTCTTTCCCGACGGCTGGGTCTTCTTATTCGGCGAGGGGATCTGGCGGCTAGGGTTAGGGTTCGGTATGGATGGGGGTTATTTATATCCGTCCACTTTTAATCTAGATCGTCCATCATGTTTTATCTAAACCGTCGATCACGAATAAATAGGGAGTGAATTGGCTATCATCGTAATCCAATCTGGGCCGTTCATCGCGATCTAATATGGGTCGTTCGATCACATTCAAATCTGATCGTTCGATCTCGTTCGGGGAGGGAACACATCCGGACCATTCGTGCGCGCGGGAACGAATCTGAGCCGTTCGATTGCAGGCATGCGGATCGCCTGCGTGGCCTCCCGCGTGGCACTGCATCAGCGTCCGCTGCCACGCAGCACGTTCTGGTTCGCCGAGGCTGCTGACCGGGCATCCTACGTGGTAAAACTTCTCTAAATTATATTTTGACCCCTAGTTTCTGATTTTTCTTTCAAAAATACCCCCAAAACCAAAATTTTCACCTCTTCCCCCAAAATTATTTTTAATTTAATCCTCCATCAATTTTACTTCCTTTTTTACTCTAAATTAAAATTAGAAATTGAAAAATTAAGAAATTATATTTATAAATAAATCTTAAATTACATTAAAAATTTATTTAGAGTATTACAACTGTCCCCCGTTAAAAGAAATTTTGTCCCTCAAAGTTGTCTCTCTGACTCTCAATCAAATAGATGAGATATTTAGCTCTGAAGTCTGATTCTAGCTCCCATGTGGCCTCCCTCGGTGTGTGATTCTGCCATAGGACCTTAATAAAGGAAATTTCTTGGTTGCAGAGTAATCTGCTCATTCGGTCCACAATGTCAAGTGGTACTTCTTCGTAGGATAGATCCTCCTGGAGTGAAAGAGGCTCATGGGCCAAGATGTGAGAGGGGTCTGAGTTGTAGTTACGTAACATGGACACATGAAACACATTATGGACCCTGGAAAGTTCTGAAGGAAATACCGGTATGTAGGCGGCAATACCAATTCTGTCTAAGATTTTAAATGGTCTAATAAATCGGGGATTCAATTTCCCCCTCTTGCCAAACCTACTGATTCCCTTGAAAGGAGTGACTTTAAAGAACACTCGATCACCTTTCTGAAATTCCAAGTCTCTCATTTGGGTGTCTGCATAACTCTTCTACCTACTATAAGCCGTCTGAATATTCTTCCTGATCTTTGCTATTTTGGCTGTAGTCTCCTTTACAAGATTTGGGCCGAATAGTTTTCTATCACCCACTTCTTCCCAACATATCAACGATTTGTAGGGCGGCCATACAACGCCTCACACGGAGCCATGCCAACACTTGCTTGGTAGCCGTTGTTGTAAGCAAATTCTATCAAGGGTAGATGGTCATCCCAATGGCCCCTGAAGTTAAGAACACAAGCTTGGAGCATATTCTCAAGTATGCGGATTGTCCTTTCTGATTGCCCATCGGTTTGAGGGTGGAATGCAGTACTAAGGGACAGTTTTGTCCCCATGGCTTGCTGAAGGCTAGACCAAAACTGAGAAGTGAACCTGAGATCTCTGTCAGACACTACTGTAACTGGCACTCCATGTAATCTGACTATTTTCTATATATATATTCTTGCCAACTTATCCACGGGATCAGTCATCCTGATGGCCAAGAAGTGGGAGGACTTGGTAAGTCGGTCAACAATTACCTAGATGGCATCATGTCCTGAGCGTGCCTTAGGTAATCCTGTCACGAAGTCCATGGTGATATGTTCCCACTTCCACTCTGAAATTGGTAATGGCTGAAGTAGCCCACTTGGGCGTTGATGCTTTGCTTTGACCTACTGACATACCAAACACTTAGAAACAAAGTCAGCTATATCTCTTTTCATCTCGTTATACTAAAATTGAGGTCGCATACTTTGGTACATCTTAGTGTTTTCGAGGCGCATGGCAAACTTTGAGCTATGGGCCTCTGTCGTAATATCCCTTTTTAACTCACTGTCACCTAGAACACACACTCTGTCCTGGAATCTGAACAACCCATCGGCAGAGACTCAAAATTCTTAGTTAACTCTCTCTTCTGCATCTTTTTTGAAGGCTGCTAGGGTGGGATCAGTGGGCTGAGCTTCCCTTATTCTCTTGATTAACTTAGGCTGAACAGTCAGGTGGCCCAAACAGGTGACTCTCTTTAGGTCCTAAAGCTGTACCTGTTGTGCAGCCCCTATCTACCTATATTCTAAAATCATCAAATGGGCTAATGTACCTGCACTTTTCCTACTGAGTGCATCAGCTAGCACGTTACCTTTACCCGGGTGATACAAGATGTCGCAATCATAGTCCTTGAGAAGTTCTATCCACCTTCTCTGATGCAAGTTGAGATCCTTTTTAGTGAATATGTGTTTCAAACTCTTGTGATCAATATAGATCTAAAAGGTCTCCCTATACAAATAATTGTGCCAAGTCTTCAAGGCGTGGATGATTGCGACAAGCTCTAAGTCATGGATGGGATAGTTTTTCCATTGATTCTTCAATTACCAGGACCCATACGCTATAACCTTCCCATGCTGCATCAAAAGACAACCCAAACCTAAGTAGGAGGCATCACTATAAATTGCATATCCACCCGATCCGCTCGGCAAGGCCAACACAGGTGCAGTAGTCAATCTCTTCTTTGGTTCTGAAAAACTTCTTTCACAGTCCTCATCCCACTTAAACTTGACATTCTTCTTTATGAACCGAGTCAGAGGAGTAGGTAGACTAGAAAACCTTTCTACAAACTTGCGGTAATACTCTACCATCCCAAGAAAGCTACAGATCTCCTTAACCAAGGTCAAGTTTTCCCATCTGAGCATTGCTTCAACTTTTTCAAGGTTTATTGACACTCCATCCTTTGATATGATGTGTCATAGGAAGGTAGTCTGCTCAAGCTAGAACCCACACTTATTTAATTTTGCATATAGCTTCTTCTCCCTGAGAACCTGCAAAACCTGAGTTAGATAGTGAGCGTGTTCCTCTCTGCTCTTTGAATAGACCAAGATATCGCTGAACAGAATAACAAACTGATCTAGGAATTGTTTGAAAACTCTGTTCATCAAGTCAATAAAGATGACTGGGGTGTTAGTTAGTCCAAATGGCATGACCTAGAACTCATAGTATCCGTACCTAGTTCGAAGGCTATTTTGGGAATGTTTTTTGCCCCGATTTTTACCTGATGGTAACTTGAATGCAAGTCTATCTTGGAGAAGACCTCGACACCCTGCAATTGATCAAAGAGATCATCGATCTTGGGGAAGGGATACTTGTTCTTGATTGTGACCCTGTTCAGACCTCTGTAATCAATACATAACCTCAACGTCCCATCTCTCTTTCTTGTAAATGTGACTTCGGCACCCCAAGGGGACACGCTATGTTGGATGAATCCACTGTCCTACAATTTTGTGATCTGTTTCCCCAATTCCTCCATCTCAACGCGGCTCATGCGGTAAAGAGCCATCGAAATAGACTAGGTGTCTAGCTGAATGTCTATGGTGAATTTGACTTCCTGATCCACTGACAGTCTGGGTAATTCATCCGAAAATACATAGGAAAAGTCTTGGACTACCGAAATCTCTTGAAAACAAATTTCTTTCTTAGGTTTACTTAGTTAGAGAAAACAGCTAGGTTAAAGTACTTGATAATAAGAAAATTTTCCATGAGGGAAACAAATGTTAAACGATTTCATTGATTTGTAAATGACACCTCATTAGGAGGGTTGAATACAACCTTCTTATTAAAATAATCTACAGTGGCGTGATAAGCCGCT
Source organism: Carica papaya (assembly GCF_000150535.2). The sequence goes on along the minus strand of NW_019028641.1, from coordinate 3,912 downwards.
AGCTAGTTTATTCCTAAAATTACATCAAAATCCCCTGTACCAATTTCTATTAGGTCTATGCTCAATTTTTTATCTACTATATCTATGACACAAGCCCTGTATACAACCTCCCCCAGTAGTGTCCTGCTCCCAAGAGTAGACACAAATAACACAAAATCAAGTTTTTCAGATGATATATTTAATTTTGATGCAAAAACATGTCAAACAAATGAATGCGATGCACCAGTATCAATCAAGACATGAGCAAGATGGTTACGTATAGTGTGCATACCATGTACCACTTCCAGGTTGGCTTATGCATACTGCTGAGTGAGATTGTAAGCCCTGCCTTGGATACGAGGTCTGGCCTAGTTCTGGTTGCTCGGACACTCCCTTGCGTAATGTTGGGCGCTACCACATATTCGGTAGGTGTTGTTGAGGCGATAGCAGGGTCGATCCCCATGATCCTTGCCACAATGCTGACAGATCTTACCACGTCCTGCTGCTGGAACTTGAGGGGGGAGCCTGAGTCATCGATCTGGGTCTCTTATTTTGTTGAACAGGTGCAGTAGGTGCTGGTCTGCGGTGTGAAGCGGAGGACCTAAGGTTCCCTGCTGCTTGAGGGAAGGTGCGAAGGCTCCTCTCCGCTAATTGTACCTTAGCCAGAACAACCGAATAAGTATTAAGTTCGAGCACAAACAACTGCTGTCTGATCTCAGGACGGAGACCCCACTCGAACCTTCTAGCCTTCCTACCTTCGTCCATTATGCTCTCAGGAGAATATCAACCCAATTTCAGAAACTTACGAGCATATTCTAATATAGTCATGTCCCCCTGGACCAAGTATGCAAAATCCATTTCCTTAAGATGTTGGAGATGCTCTAGGAGGTACTCTCCATGAAAGGCCATCAAGAACTATTCCCAAGTGACTGGAAAGGGCCGGGTGGCCTGCTTGAGTTACCACCAGTAGTCTGCTTCTCCCATTAGCATGTAGGTAGCAAGGATGACCTTCTATTTGGGGATCACCCCGTGGGTCTTAAAGGCCTTCTCTATCTTAGATAACCAGAACTCAACCTCTTCAAAGGAGGATCCCCCTGCAAAAGTAGAAGGATTTAGCCTTTTATACCTTTCTATGTAGCCTAGATCCATCATGAGAGGAGCTGGGTCTTGTGGATGAGGGACTGGGCTGGGTTGAGGATGGACTAAATGGCCTTGTAGTGGTACTTGATGATACGGTGGAGGAACTAGATTGTACTGTGGTGGTGCCGGGTGACGCGATGGCTGGGGCACCGGATCATACTGTGATGGTACCAGGTTGTACTATGGAGGAGCAAGGTCATATCGGGGTGGCTCGGGATCCTCCCACTGAAGGGATAGCTCAACTTGTGGCAACGTGGGAGTGTCAGGTAGCTCCCTCCTTTCCTCCTGGGTTTCTTGGGCTGCAATAAATCTTTCCACCATCTCAAATAACCTGTCAACATCCTCTATAAGCGAACCCTCCCAGGCTGCTTGGTTTAGTGGGGGTCTTCCTCTCCTCATCTATCTGTACCTGCATTTCACAAGGAAATGTTGAGTGACAATTCATTGTTTGTGTTTCCTAAGGGTTTTTGTGTAAGGAATGGGTCCGAGACGTGGCTCTGATACCAACTGTAACGACCCTGGAAATATTCAAAGGAAATAAATGATAATTAAAGTGCAGAATCGAAATAAATGTTCAAAGTTTACTTTCCTTGCACAATAACTTAAAGTACCAATTAGTATTCCAGAATTCACCTTTTTGAAATAAATATAAAGAACTAAGGAAATGAATAGAAAATAAAAAAAAGAAGCATTCTATTCGCAACCCTCTTGCGGATCGGGCTTTGGATCCTGGTCCTCTGATCTGAAATGGTTAAATAAGGGATGAGCTACACTAGCCCAGTAAGAATATCACACTATATCACTGACACAAAAATGAAGGTTGGTAGAAAATCAAAACAACTAATCGAGCACTTAATTAAACAAATACATTTATTAATAATAAAACTATTTATTATCCACTTACCGTAGCGAGATTTATAAAAGTAACCTATAGAGACAATAACATAGCACTTACCATGATTTCATATGCAATTGGTAATAGGCACACATTATAAATCCATATTCAATAAATCAAACAACAACCTTTCCTTTTATTGGCCTACTGGTATCCATGGGGGTTCATACGGATGTCCCCGCTACGAATGAACCCTTCCCTTCAACATTCCCAATTTAAGGGCTGTCCCTATACCCCATCCGGTATGAGCGCCAAACCACTAAACCTCAATACCCCGTCCGGTTTGGGGGTGAAACGGGCCGTCCCCATACCCTGTCTGGTATGAGCGCTAAATTACCAAGTCTCGATACCCCATCCGGTGTGAGACAACATTCACGATAGGGTTCTCTATTGTACCCGGTCCGTCCACCATCTCCCAAGATATCCAGTAAGGCTACCATTTTATCCATTCACTTAATCACACAATTTTTCCATTTTCCTTTAGTCTCCATTTTCCAAATCAACCGTAATCACATAAACAAACAACATGCATAAGGGAATGCAATCATATCTCAGTTTTCTTATTTAACGGTAGTCACGTAAGGTAGCAATACATGCATTCAAACCATAAAATCGATAAATTAGATATTATTATGCATTCAAACTATAAAATTAATCGACAGAAATCAACAGAGAATAGTTTCAGCCTCTGGCTCCATTAGTAACCCGTAATTAATTATATATATTTTATAAGCTTCACGAAATACTATATTATTTAAAATTAACCTTCAATTCTATAACAGATGATAGGGTGAGGGATTCTTACTCAATTTGATGTCCGAAAGGCTAAACTATTTAAAGCGCTTGCTGACGGTCTTTGGGTTCCTTGAATTTTTCTTCGGGAATCAAAACATGCTATAAGTACCTATAAATGTCCCTAACAAACTCTAAATTAGTCTCAGGGCCCATTTGGCAAATTTTGTAATTCTGGCACGGCGGCGGTCTGCCTCAGGTAAGTTGTTTTTGGCAAAATTCAGCCAATTCCGCATCAATCCTATGAGAAAACATGTTAAGGAGCCTCAATTGGCCCAAAAAAATACAAAAATTGAACTCACTGGCGGCGGGGCTCTCCGGTGCGGCGGCTCCTCCAGCTCACGTTGCAGTTGGGTGTTTTACTCCAATCAACCTGTAGAGAAGGAAATGGTGATCACAACGGTGGAAAAATTACGTAGAACGAGAACAGGGAAGGGCCTCATCGGAGGCATTTTATTTAATTTCCCACGGCGGTGCCACCGGCCTTTGCCCACGTTTTTAGCCAATCGACCAGTTCTTTTGCGCCAATTTATCATGGGTGTTTTTAAAATTGAATTCTAAGCAAAGAGAAATTTTTTTACCTCTTTTGGTATTCGGAAAGGGCTTCTCTATGGCGGCGGGTGGCGGCGGTCTCCTTCCCGGTGGCTGGGTCTTCTTCTCCGGCGAGGGAGTCTGGCTGCTAGGGTTAGGGTTTGGTGTGGATGGGGGTTATTTATATCTGTCTGCTTTTGATTTGGACCGTCCATCGCGTTTGATCTGAACTGTCTGATCACAATTAAATAGGGAGTTAATCTGGGTTGTTCATTGCGATTCAATCTGGGCCATTCATCGCGATCTAATCTAGACCGTCCGATCACGTTTGGGGAGAGAACGCATCCAGACCGTTCACGTGCGCGAGAATAGATTTGAGTCGTTCGATCGTGGGCACGTTGATCACCCGCGTGGCACCGTGTCAGCATCCTCTGCCACGCAGTCATTCTGATTCGTTGGGACTACTGACCGGGCATCCTACATTGCATTTTGACTCCCAGTTTTTTATTTTTCTTTCCAAACTACCCCCAGAATCCAAATTTTCACCCCTTTTCCCCAAAATTGTTTTCAATTTA
>NW_019028640.1:0-10278 GCF_000150535.2 Carica papaya | reverse complement strand
CCGCCATACCCGAGAGTTTTGCCGCTGGTAAGTCTTGGTTTTTTGGAATTTTTTGGCCCACCAAGGGCCTTATGGGTGTTTTATCACATGAACCAATGCAAGTTTGGCCGAATTCGGCCGAAAACGGCTAGAAACGGCCAACCCGAGGCAGATCGTCGCTGTGGGCGACGGCACCATCGCCGAAGCATGACGGAGCTGCCGTGCCAGAATTTTGAAATTGGTCGAAATGGCCCTGAGTTTGATTTTGAGATTTTTGGAGACATGTGCAGGTACCGGAAGTATGTTTCAGTTTCTGGAAAAAAATTCAGGGAATCTAGGGACTGCCCGTAGGCGCAGTGAGAACCCGATTTCAGACTCCGAAACAGGTAAGGATCCATAACCTTATTTCCTATCACGGCATTAAAGCCTCATAAATGATAAAACGGTATTTTATGAATTAATAAATATGTATAATTGATTAAGGTTACTAATGGAGCCCGAATCTGATATATTTTCAGTCAGGTGTTGTTTGATTTATTTTACAATTTTGAATGTAGTATGGTGCCTTATGTGTTTATTCTATGGTTTCGTATGCATGAATCACGGTTTCATTTATTATGCTTTGAATTATTGTGAACCCGATGTTGTGTTGCCTTGTTTGGTGTCCATTACTAGTTTACGTGTTTATGTTTGATTGGATAATTGAGGTTAAGAAAAATAGAAAAAGGTATGTGAATTGATAAATGGATGATGTCGACAGCCTGACTAGATATCCTGGGAGATGGTGGACGGACTGAGTCCATAGGGAACCCTACCGGGAACGTGTTCTCTCATATCGGATGGGGTAAGGAGACGTTATGTGTTTTGGCGCCCATACCGGATGGGGTATGGGGACGACCCGTTTCACCTTCATACCGGATGGAGTATTGAGGTTTATAGTTTTGGCGCCCATACCGGACGGGGTATGGGGACAGCCCTGGAATTAAGTTATTAATGTGAATAGTTCACGTGTAGCGATGACCCCCTATGGATCCCCATGGATACTAGTAGGCTGATAAAAAAGAAAATTTGTTGCCTGATGATTGAAATACAAAAGTATGACATGTACTATGATACAGATTATGTATGAATTCATGATATTTATGATGTTATTGTTTCTTATAAGTTGTTTTCATGAATCTCACCGAGGTAAGTGGACAGTAAAGGTTTTTATTATTGATAAATGAGTTTGTTATAAATTATGCTCCATTGGTCGTTTTTGTTTTCTACCAACCTTTACTTCTATGAAAGTGAGATAATGTGATGTCTTTACTGGACTAGTGTAGCTCATTCCTTACTTAACCATTTCAGATCAGGAGGACTTGGTTGTCGAGCCCGTTCTGCAGGAAGACGGCGAGTAGAAGCATAAGAATTTATTAGTTTTCCTTATAGTATTCATTCATAGTATCTCCTTTAATTAGTTTATTCTTTGATACGTTTAATTCGTTTTGGTTATTGTGTAAGGGATGTTAATAATAATCTATTTTATTTCGCTTCTGCACTTAGAATAAATTTATACATTTCTTTTTAATTTCCGGAGCCGTTACACCAAGACCTATGAAGAGGCTATGCAAGGTTATGATTCTAAGAAATGGATAAAGGTCATGGAATCTGAAATAAAATCCATTAAGGTCAACAAAGTTTGGACTTTGGTTAAAACTTCAAAGGATATAAAGCTTATTGGTTATAGATGGGTTTTTAAGAAAAAGATTGGAGCAGACAAAAAAGTGGAGACCTATAAAGTCTGTCTTGTTGCTGGGAGGGATCATCAAAAGGAGGGAATCAATTATGACGAAACATTTTCTCCTGTAGCAATGCTCAAATCAATTTGGATTTTACTTGCTGTAGCTACATACTATGATTATGAGATATGGCAAATAAATGTGAAAACAACTTTCCTAAATGGTGAGTTGGAAGAGGATGTGTATATGACACAACCTAAAGGTTTCTCCATCTAATCATGATAAAGTCTGTAAGCTACATAGATCAATTTATAGGTTAAAGCAAGTATCTCGGAGTTGGAATATTTATTTTAACAAAACAATTGAAAAGTTCAATTTTATCAGATGCAAAGAGGAACCTTGTGTGTACAAAAAGGTTAATGAGAGTACGATTATTTTCTTAATGTTGTATGTAAATGATATTTACTCATTGGGAATGACATACCAACATTACAAAATATAAAGATTTGGCTATTTGAACAGTTCTCCATGAAAGACTTGGGAGAAACAGCTTATATATTGGGAATAAAGATCTACAAAGATAGATCTAAGAAGTTGCTTGGACTTTCGTAGTCTATATACGTTGACACCATTTTGAAGAGGTTTAATATGAAAAATTCTAAAAGAGGCTATCTACCGATAGGCACTAGAATCACTCTAAGTAGAGAGAATTGTCCTAAGTCCTCTGAAGAGAGAGAAAAAATAGGTAGAGTCTCGTATGCTAAAGTAGTGGGAGCTATCATATATACCATGACATGTACACATTCTGATGTGGCTTATGCACTAGGACTGATTAGCCGATATCAAACAAATCCTAGTGAGAAACATTAGAAAGTGGTAAAGACCAATTCCTCATCTATGGAGAATCTGAGTTAAAATTGGAAGGTTATACCGATGCAAGTTTTGCTTTAGATAAAGATGATACAAATCTATATTTGGTTATGTGTTTATCTTAAATGATGGTGCAATGAGTTGAAAAATTCTAAAAGAGGCTATCTATGTATGTTGACACCATTTTGAAGAGGTTTAATATGAAAAATTCTAAAAGAGGCTATCTACTGATAGACACTGGAATCACTCTAAGTAGAGAGAATTGCCCTAAGACCTCTAAAGAGAGAGAAAGAATGGGTAGAGTCCCGTATGCTAGTGCAGTGGGAGCTATCATGTATACCATGACATGTACACGTTCTGATGTGGCTTATGCACTAGGACTGACTAGTTGATATTAGACAAATCCTAATGAGGAACATTAGAAAGTGATAAAGACCAATTTTTCATCTATGGAGAATCTGAGTTAAAACTGGAAGGTTATACCGATATAAGTTTTGCTTTAGATAAAGATGATACAAATTTATATCTGGTTATGTGTTCATCTTAAATGATGGTGCAGTGAGTTGAAAAATTCTAAAAGAGACTATCTAGTACGTTGACACAATTTTGAAGATATTTAATATGAAAAAATCTAAAAGAGGCTTTCTACCGATAGACACTGGAATCATTCTAAGTAGAGAGAATTGCTCTAAGACCTCTAAAGAGAGAGAAAGAATGGGTAGAGTCCCGTATACTAATGCAGTAGGAGCTATCATGTATACCATAACATGTACACGTTCTGATGTGGCTTATGCATTAGGACTGACTAGTCGATATCAGGCAAATCCTTGTGATGAACATTAGAAAGTGGTAAAGACTAATTCTTCATCTATGGAGAATCTGAGTTAAAACTGGAAGGTTATATCGATACAAGTTTTGCTTTAGATAAAGATGATACAAATCTATATCTGGTTATGTGTTCATCTTAAATGATGGTGCAGTGAGTTGGAAAAGTTACGGTAGCTAATTCAGTAACTGAAGCAGAATATATAACGGCAAGTGAAGCTGCTAAGGAAGCTGTTTGGATGAAGAAGCTCTTAACTAAACTTGGTGTGGTTCCTTCAATAGAAGGTCCAGTTCCATTATTGTGTGACAATACTTGAGCGATTGCTCAAGCAAATGAGCCGAAATCACATCAAAAGTCCAAACACATTATGCGTAGGTACCACTTGATTAGAGAAATCATTGAACGTGGAAACGTTAAAATTTAAAATGTTGATGGAAAGGATAATGCAGCTGACCCATTCACTAAGGCTTTTGGTGCAAATGAGTTTGATGAGCATAAGTGGAAATTAGGAATGAAGTACATGACAAATTAGATCTAGTACAAGTGGGAGATTGTTAGGGATATAAGTATTATGCCCACGATCTACTTATTCATGTAATATATTAAATACATTATTATTTAACAATTTATTTTAATATATAGCAATAATATTTTATTATCATATCGTTTAATTTATGTAATAAAGTCTTTAATTAAATTTATAGGTTTTACATCAAGATTGGGATCTTGATAATGAGAATAAAACCTTTTATAAATTAATTTAAAATGTTCTTAGTCGTTGGATCATCAAAATGAGACATTAATGATCTAGTAAGACTAATATATATATGATAATCTCTATAAGATAAAGATTAGTTGATCTCATTAACTAAATCACATATATAGATGATACATATGGGAATATGATCATTGAACTGAACCAATTGAGAATTTCTAATAGTTAATATTATCTTAAAATATCAATAGAATATTCTCTTATTTTGATGAGATGTAAGAATTTTCTTAGACCTAAGATCATCATAGTAATTGATGAGTCATTTATTATACTTTGATTCTGAACACCTATAATCATAAAACTGTAGTTGAAAGGATATTGAGTGTGATTAAATACTTGTAAACTTAATGATTAGTCAAGACGAAATCTGTCGACTTGAATAATAAGTTTAACCTCTATATTGTCATTTATTATAATGATTAAATTAAGACTTTGGCCATTGCAGTTGAATGAATGAAGAAAAGAGTTTTGTATATCATTCATTAGTCAATTATAATTGACATGAAATATCGTTGGTTACCTATTGGGACTTGACGGTTAAACTATATCATATGGTTAACCCAGAGCAATAATGACGAAATGAAGTATTACATATTTCTTTAGCAGGTTCTTGAGAGTATTGTAAATTTCATACTATCCGGTCGTTGAGGAATGTTATTAGATGTCAACCTTAATTAAATTTATAGGTTTTACATCAAGATTGAGATCTTGATAATAAGAATAAAACCTTCTATGATTTAATTTAAAATGTTCTTAGTCGTTTGATCATTAAAATGAGACATTAATGATCTGGTAAGACTAATATATATGTGATAGTCTCTATAAGATAACGATTAGTTGATCTCATTAACTAAATCATATATATATGATACATATGGAGATATGATCATTGAACCGACCCAATTGAGAATTTCTAATAGTTAATATTTTCTTAAAATATCAATAGAGTATTCTCTAATTTTGATGAGATGTAAGAATTTTTTTAGACCTAAGATCATCATAGTAATTGATAAGTAATTTATTATACTTGGATTCTGAACACCTTTAGTCATAGAACTGTAGTTGAAAGGATATTGAGTGTGATTAAATACTTGTAGAATTAATGATTGGTCAAGACAGAATCTGTCAACTTGGGTAATAAGTTTAAGCTTTATGTTGTCATTTATTATAATGACTAAATTAAGATCTTGACAAGAGCAGTTGAATAGAGGAAGAAAAGAGTTTCTTATATCATTCATTAGTCAATTATAATTGACATGAAACATAGTTGATTACCTATTAGGATTTGACGGTTAAACTATATCATAGGGTTAACCCGGAACAATAATAACTGAAGGAAGTATTACATATTTCTTTAGTAGATTCTTGAGAGTAATTGTATATTTTATACTATCTGATTATTGAGGAGTATTGCTAGATGACAACCTTAATTAGTAAATTAGTTTGACTAATTTACTACCGGTTTAGTGTTGAACATATGGGGTCGCACACTAACGAGTGTTCTGACTTTTGCTGAATAGATTAATTATTTTAATTATTTAAGAATTAAATTAAAGAATTTAATTTAATCAAATAAATAAAATTTTTGGTCTAAATAGAATATTATTATATTCTTTACTAGTACCGAGAATATAATTAATATTTGAGATAAATTAGATTTTTTTATTTTTAAAATAGAAAATTAATATTTATATTTTAGTTATTATATTATTAGTATAATAATATAATATGTATGGTTATTATAATAATTGAGATTATTGTAAAATTTAATTTAAAAATTATTTTATTAAATAAGAATAATTAAAAATGATAAATATATATATATATGAGATATATATGTAAATATTTAGGTGTTAAAAAGAAAAGGAAAAAAATGGTGGATGAATCCAAATAAATTTGGACGTCTATAGGGAGAGTGCAAAAGCAACTACTCCACCCATGTCACCTGTATATATGTATATGGATATTGACATGTATATATGTATATGGATATGCATATAGTATTTGTGTTTTCGAATAATTTTAATTTAAGGACTAGCTTAAAATATTTTAATTTTTAATTTACAATATAATTTTTAAGAACAAATAAATCAGATTAAATTGTTTTATCTTCCGCCATGTGTTATACACATATTACAATTCAACACAAATGGAAAAAAGAAATAAAACATTTACATTATGCAAATTGCTTGGAAACTTTAATTGAATAATTAGGACTTTCACTATATTTTTCAAGAATTTGAAGTCGAATTTTGTCTATCATTATACGGCAACTTATAAAAATAATTAATTAAAATTTAAAAAAAAAAAAACCTAAGGAAGACAATATTTTCAATTTCTTTATCTGATTTAATGTAATAAATATCTGAAATAAATTATTTCTTAATTCTACATAACTTTTTTTCTTTAATGAGTATAGGTCTATATTGATTTAATATATAGTTTTAAATTAAATATATTCCTGAAAATTGAAGAGAGAATGTTTTTAATGGATATAAATCTATTTTGATTTAATACATAATTTTAAATTAAATATATTCCTGAAATTAAAGAGATAATGTTTTCAACCCAATAAAGCTATAATTGAGAAAATGACAAAGCCTGTGGCAGGATAAGATTTGGGGCCCTTGTGCTTTCTCTATTTGTACAAACCAACTGTGCTGTTTCTATATATATACACGGCCTTCATCCTGCCCCTTCAATATAACTAATATAAATTATTACTATGTGATTAAATTTTAGACCTAAACTTACAATTAAACTATATATGAACATATATGTGTGTGTGTATATATATATATATATATATATGTCTGGCTCTCCTGTGTGGCTGGAGCGTAAACACAACGCAATATATATCAACACTATATTTATATATTATATTATTTTACGTAATTAATGCGAAACAAAAAAGTTTAGCCAAAAATTCAACAGAAATAACAACATAAGTGACGTGTTTGGACCTTATTATATAATTCCCACCATTTTCCTATAAAAAAAAAAATATCACACCATTTAAATGTTACCAAACAATATAGACATATATATATATATATAATTGGCAACTTGCCACTTCAATAATTGGCAACGTCGTCAGACTTCCTGTATAAATGGGTGTTCCATCAAAATCAAACAAATACGAAGTGACACCATCCAAAAAAAAAAAAAAAAGGAAAGGATGCAAGTGGATTCAAATAATAGAATTGGTATTCCCCGTTTGGGTTTTGGAACAGCTGAATACCCATTTGGATTATCAGCAGAAACCATGAAAGAAACAATTCTTCATGCAATCAAATTAGGTTACAGACATTTTGACACAGCTGCCAACTACCAGTCAGAGCAATATCTAGGCGAAGCAATCTCAGATGCTCTTACTCTCGGCCTCATCAAATCCCGGGATGAGCTCTTCATCACTTCCAAGCTCTGGTGCAGCGATGCCCACCATGATCGTGTTCTTCCTGCGCTGCAGAAAACGCTCAAGTAAATAAGAATCTACTCATATACGTACAACTTTTATATACATATAATAAATTGGATTAATGTTCTTTCTCTCGTTAATTTATGTGTTCAGAAACTTGAAGCTAGAGTATCTGGATCTGTACCTTATTCATTTTCCAGTCAGCGTAAAACCAGGTGAAATCACTTTTCCATTTCCGAAGGAGGATATAGTTACTATGGATTTCAAGTCAGTGTGGGAAGCTATGGAGGAGTGTGTGGAGCTTGGTTTAACAAAATCAATAGGAGTCAGCAACTTCTCGTGCAAGAAGCTTGAAATAATATTATCCACAGCAAAAATCCCTCCTGCTGTCAATCAAGTATATATATATATATATGTTATCTTTTCAAGTAATTTTAGTGTCATTTTAAGAAGAAAAATGGTTTTATTTATTAAGTTATGGATGACTGGCTTTGAAAGGTGGAGATGAGCTCAGTTTGGCAGCAAAAAAAGCTAAGAGACTTCTGTGATGAAAAAGGTATAATTGTTGAAGCGTATTCCCCTCTGGGTGCCAATGGAGCGCTCTGGGGTACAAATCGTGTTATGAAAAACGATGTGATCAAGAATATTGCTCTTGCCAAAGGAAAAAGTGTTGCCCAGGTAACTTCTTCTTTTTCTTTTTAACTCTACAGTTTTCAATGACTAAAAATTTGTGATTATAGTTTAGATAAAATTCAAAAAAAAAGTAAATAGTTCCAAATTACTAATTTTTTTTATAAATTAAATGGCGTTACTAATCTTACTGAAATAGACAATGATAAAATGATTATATATCGATGATTATGTTCATCCATAGATTTAGAAATATAATCACTTATTGGTATTCTTGTCATTTAAAATTTTTTAGCATGGAAATTGATTAATAATCTATCAATGATTATGTTGTCCATAGTAATTTGTTGGCAATCTACTGATAAACTTCAATAGGATGGATGGATTCTTTCCATATTTTCTTAATGTTATTTTATTATAGTAAATAATATAGAGTTCTTTTATATTTTTGATGTTATATATATGTGTTTTGTTTATTTATTTTTTTTAATGAATAATTAATTCTTCTATTTTAGGCAGTTGATATATATTGTGGGAGCACAATTAGAAAAATAACATTTGAGTACATTTTTTTTTATCAATTCTTATAGAATTCTCATTTCTAATATTCGTTCTAAGTTATAAAACATAATATATTAAGAGAGAAAATTCCTCATTATTCAAGATCATAATTATCTATCAGTTTAATTTTTTATACAATTCTATTTTTTACTCTCTTAACTTGGTCATAAACAAGATTAACCATAAGTGTTATGAAAGATAAAAAATTTACTACTTTATATAGCAATCACCCATAAAGTTTTTTTTGAAATAATTGTTAGTTATATATGTTCTTAAACTATTGGAGTAGTGAGTTGATAAGACATCATTATGTAATAATTTTAATTAGGAAATTAAACTTAAAATTTTAATGATAAAAATATTTATTGTTGTCATGATATGCTTGCAAATTATATTCCATATATGATTCAATTTATTGAAATATTATGAAAGTTCCTTGAAAGAAACTTTTGGTTTCTGATAGAAATCATAAAAAGAAGCACCAATTTTGTTACACAAGGATAACATAAGATAAAAAAAAAAAATTACAAAAATTTTAAATATTTTTAGAATAACATAAGGTTAAAAAAAAAAAGTTTTTATTTTTTATTTTTTCAATCTTACATTGTGAGTAATACAATATTTTTTTACTTATGCATATACTGTAGATATGTTTGAGGTGGGTTTATGAACAAGGAGTTGTTGTGATCGTGAAGAGCTTCAACAAAGAAAGAATGAAAGAAAACCTTGACATATTCGACTGGCAATTGAGTTCAGAAGAATTATATCAAATAAATCAAATCCCACAAGAAAAAGCATTTCCTGCCCTAGAATTTATTTATAGCGAAGGACCTTACAAGACTGTTGATGAGTTCTGGGATGGAGAAATTTAATTATTTTCATAAAATTACATATATTTAATTAGTGAATATTTTTGTTAAATAATTATTAGTTATATATGTACTTAAACTATCGTCATAATAATTTAACAAGATATGATTATGTAATCATCTTAGTTAGATTATTAAACTTAAAAATATCAATAATAAAATCATTTATTATTATTATGATGTGTTCAAAAATTGTATTACTCGTACGATTCGATTTACTAATGTATTATAAAAAGTCGTTTATATTCGTATATATTTAAGTTATAAGTGAAATATAGTTAAAATATGGGAGAATTGTAAAGATGATGTTATGCTAAATAATAGAATATTTTGTATGTATATGAAAATGTCACTAATTCATAATCAAATCTATTAATTAAATTTTTTTAAAAAGACATTAGGGATGAGGAGTAAATTATATCAGAAGGGACTTTTTTTCCTCTTTTGGCGTGTCAAACTTTCTCAGCTGCCATGCTCGTTTTTTCTTCTCTTTTGGTGCCGACCCCACCTCCCCTTGGCTTTTTCTGCCGACTAAAATCCACATCTTGCATTTCTTAGTTGTTTTTTTTGTTTGTTAATTTTAATTGAAATGAGGTCATCATGGCGTCAGGACAGGGTCGGGCTAGTCT